>VWZT01005006.1:531342-556974 GCA_013397055.1 Pachycephala philippinensis
CCTCCTCCTCCTTCTCCACTGACCTTGGTGTCTCCATGTTGTTTTCCCTCATATATACTCACCTCTTCCTCTCCTCTGACTGGAATCCAAAACCTGTGTGACTTTGTTTTAATTTTCTTCTTAATATGTCATCACAGAGGCATTACCAACCTCTCTCATTGGCCCAGTTCTGGCCAGCAGCATGTCCATCTTTCAGAGCCATCAGAGATTGGCTCTGCTGGACATTGTGGACGCTTCCAGCAGCTTCCTCACAGGAGCCATCTCTGTGGCCCCCCTGCTACCGAAAACCAGGCCAAGCAAAACCAATACAGAGACCAATGCTGGTGCAGCGCCATGTCTTTTCCAGGCCCAGTGTTCCTGCAGATGTATGTCGCTGCAGTGGTGCCAAGAGGCAATGAAGGACTCTGAGATGCGAGTGTGGTCAGCAGAAAGGAATGAATTATTTAATTAATAAAGGACGGTTTTTTATGTGTTTAGTTCTTTTAGTGTTTTCCTAAAAGGCAAGAGGTATTGGACCCCTAACTACCTACCTATCAGGGTGATTGGTCAATTCACACATCATTCATTTCTCTAGTCAGTATCACAACAATTCTAATTATACTCGCAGGTGCAAGATTAGCAAAGTATGTTTACAGAAAACTTTATCATGTTTTGCATAGTTTTGCATGAGAAAGAGCAAGGCTCTCACAAACTGCTGCTGAGAGCTGAAATCTTCTCTGCTGAGGCTTTTTAGCATCCATAGATGTAGGCTCCATGGCTCTCTGAACCCTAACCATAATGACAGCAGGAAGCTGAAGATGAGCTATCCAACAGCGTTGGTGGTCCAGACTGGTACAGGGTGGACGACAGTTGTGTAAGGCTGAATTTGTGAGCTCATAAGTTGCAGGGTGAGCATTATGCAGCGCCAGGAGTGGAAGACAGGCATGTTTTAGCAGACAAGAGATATTTCTAAGCAGCTGAGAAACTCGTAAGAAGTCTCAAATTTTGGCTAAACTTTTGCTGGAAACTGTTTCATCCCCCACTGAGCGCAGAAAGTGAAAAGCACAGCGGTAACGAAAAGCAATCCTTGCTTCTCTCTAGGACTTGTATTTCTGAGGAAGTCAGAAGAGAAACAATCTCAAGCTCACAGTAAATCTCTCTTCCAGGTGATTCACAGCACTGTGTTAAATCTGATTGAATGTAAATGTAGTTACACCACACTATTTCTCTAGATTCTTTCAACAAGTCACTGGAGACAAGCCCATTCAGGGTGTGATTCACGTCATCCTAAGGTAGGTATCTAACTAGGCCAGCTAAATCACAACTTGCAAATGCCAGTCTCTTTTATTCAGATATAAAATTAGGTCATGATGGTGTGTTAAGATATAAACATCTGTAGTACAGACAGGTAAATCCTAACTCCCACCCATCATCACAGAGCTTAGGAAAAGGCAGTTGTAGTGTTCCATCTCAAGGCAGTTGTAGTGCTTACAGCTCCATTTTTTTGGCAGCTCTGATCTCGCTTAAGTCCTGGGACACAAAGCTCTAAGGAGCTGGTACCTTTTCTTCAGAACCACCTCCAAGATAAAAGGCTGTTTTCTACCTTTCCCATGATGAAAATTAGCAATGGGGCTTCATGTTGCAGCGCTACGCAAAACACCTTGCTCTTACATAGCTACAAACCTTTTTTAATGAGCCTCACCATAATGGCTCTTTTAGTCACAGAAATACAGCAGGGAACAGAAGAAAATCCATATATAAAACTGTTTCTGAATGCACTGCCACAGTGCTAAACCCCATTTGTTTTCTCTTCTCTTTTAATTAGGTTTTCTGCAGGCTCCAGCCATTAACACTGTTTTAAAACAAACTGTCCAAGGCTTTTCTTTGATAATGGTTTAATTTTAGCTTTTCCACCAACCTCCGAAACACAATTAACTCTCATGCCTGGTATCTCTCATCAGATTTTTCTGCATCTCCTCCCTTGGCAGCCCTCCAAAGCAGGTTCATTTAACACCCACAAAGTTCCCACAATTGAATCCCATCTCTACAGATCTCACTTTCCCTGCACATCAGCTCACTATGGAGAGCAACAGCTTCCTGTATCATTTACATCAAAGTCATCAGATGCTGTGAGCAGCAGTGCCTGTACGACACTGTTTAATCCAATCCTCACTGCTTAAGTGCCCAGTCAGGACATGGAAGGAGACTGCTGCTACTTGTTCTAAATGAGCAGCACAGATACATTGCCAGTGCTGCCACCATGAAAACAACAGCATGGGTTTGGGCTTGGAGTTAATTACTTTCCCTTTTCCTCCCTGCACAGGCAAGAGACGATCTGTTCATTTAGACTGTTCACTGAATGTCGACACAGCCCCATTACAAGCTGTTTTTTCCTGCTATCTGCAGCCAGCTGTGCAAAGGGAGACAGCACAGCCCTTGCTCCTTGAGGCAGACATCTCCAAACCAGCACTGCGGTGCTTCAGAGGAAAGCAGTGGGTCTGATGGGGACAGGAATACTCATCATCATTCCCTGCGTTCCTGGAGAAGCTTTCATCTGAAGGCTTCAAAGAATATACCTTTTCCCAGCATCTCATATAATGCATAAACCTTACAATACCATTGACAGGCCAGGCAGCTGCCCTGTGTTCCAGCTTGCTGAGTCCCTGGGAGAGCTAACTCCTGCACCATGTAAACCAGAGGCGCCTTTTTTGAAGCCACTGGGTTCTCAGTTGTATGGGGAGCCAAGATACTTCCTTTGAGCCACACAGTTCCTGGCAATCAGGATTAAAAATCTGGACCACTAGGTAGAAAAGCACAGTACTGATTTCTGACATGGTGGAGCCAAAATGCCTTTGCTTAAGAAGGTAGAACAACCACACATAATGCACCATAGTAGAAAATTGCATACAAACCCTCTACAGCAAGTGAACTGAGGACCTGTTCATAATTTTTGATCACCTACATCTCCAAGTTAGGGAACTCATCCCTCTAGAGCCCTGGCACAGAGGTGAAGTATACACCTCAGTCCTTGCACCATCAGTCACATTTTTGTGGGGTGAGATTTCTTTCTCCTGATAGGTAAGGGCCCAACGTACATATTTCTTCTCAGGTTTGCTGAGACTCTGAAAGCTCAATTCAGTGTTACAAGACTACTTTGCTCTCAAGAGTTACATAATGTTTGGAAAAAAAAATAAACAGAAAAAGTTAAAAATAATAACACTGAAAATATGAAGACTAGAGCAAAGGAAATTAATGTAGGCCCTAAATGTTACAGAGATCTGCATGATGGAATTTATAGACATTCTGTCTTTTAGAAATGTAATTGGAAATCTGTCAACATCATTAGATGCCTGGGCATTTTTACAAATCTGCCCCTGAAGGAGCTGTGGCATAAAATAAATGCTAAAACAAGGGGATTATTTCCAAAAATGCTTTCAGCAATGGATTATGGAAGCTTAAAATTACTTTTTTATTCTCCTTAGCTTTGTAGAGAGTTGGTAGGACAATACATTAATCAATGCATACAGAACTATATTCCTTGTGTATGAGTCAGTAGTTCAGGACTCCAGCAGGCTGTAAAGCAATCTGCTACAGGGCTGCTGTGTGACTGTAGGCAAATATCTTCTTTTTATATTTCTTTTTCTCTCTATTTTATGAATTTAGGTTCTAAGAGTGTTGTGCTGGAACTCTTGGCCATAGCACAGTATTCAGAGTATTCCAAGCAAAACTGATGAGATGTCCTTATATATTCTTGTATAATCTTCCGTTCATCCATAACCTGAAAATTCTCGATTAACAACTTTAGAAGAAAAAGTGTCTTTGGAAAACTGTGGAACCAGGAAGTGAAATTCGCACTGTACTGTGGTAGGTCTCCTCCATTTTGTTGTCATGAAAACTGTGCCATGGTCTGACTTACCTTTGTTTCCATCAATATGAAATATCAATGGACACAAAGAGAAGTCATCCCTGTTGGTGTAGCTGGACACAAGAAGCTTTATTAGAGCAATCAGTGTAACGAGTCAATGTAATGTGGCAATTATATTTGTGGTTGAGACTGAGAGACTGGTTGTAGATGGCAAGAGAGGGAAAGAGAACTTGTTCTAACCACGGGGGACTTTTTTGCTATAAGGCAGGACTTAGAGGCAGGCAAAGTGAAGAAAGCACAAGCTTTGGAGAAGAAGGATGCAGTTGACAGGTTCAAAATAGCTGGTAGACTTCAGAGAACGAGAATGGAGAGCTAGTGAGGGAACAAGACATATAAAAGTCTGTAAGAGCTTCGACAAAAATGGTCTCAGTGGAGTAATAACCAAATTGGTGAGTGAGTAGTTAAATAAAGAGATTAGGAAGAGAAAGTAAATAGCCAGGGGTTAAGCCAGATCACTGATATGGACGTAGCCAAGGATGGGGGAGAGAGATTACTCACGAAGAAAAGGGGAAAATAAAATGGGTAAAAGCAAATGGAAATGTTTTTATAAAACTGAAATGAAATTTTTTCAGTGTTTTCCTTTCTAGATTTTATTCTATTTCATTTAGATTCAGAACCAAGTCAGGATTGAAAAGTACAAAATCGTTCGTGAGATGCAAGGTCTGTCTCCTGCATAATCTTCACTGCAAGTGGGTTCTGGCTAAAATCACTTTCTGCTTTCCATGTTTAACTGATATCAGATTGCTAAGTAACTTGAATATTTTTGGTTGTTTGAAACCTCTATACTTTTGTATAAAGCAATCTTGAAGAATTGTGAACCACTCTGTTCTAGAATAATTCTTTTATTTATTTATAATGTATTCAATGGCAGTTCTGCATGAAAACTTTCAGGTTTATATGGGAAATTACATTTCTAGAAAATTTAGAAACTACTTTATTTCAGTCTAATTGCTGGGGATGTGAGTCCTTTAGTTGTGATGCAATGCATCACTTGCCACTTTTAGTCTTCAATCCTATCAGCATAAAATTTTTTAAATATGGTACAGTTTCTTCCAGAAAGGGAACACACTTCACTGTTATAAACTCATCACATGTCAAAGTAGTCAGCTTCCATTTTTTCCCAGGAAAAGCTTCAAATTACAGATGCTTTTAAGTGGTAATCTACTGACTTTCACTGTAGTCATGACAACATCATTGAGCATTTTTCTGCACATCTTTTCCATTCAGGTTTTGCTTGTATATGTACAGTTTTCTTTTACGATCGTTTAGATGGTGATATGAAGCCATATTAAAGCTGTATTAAGGCAGTCTTTACACTGACATCTCTAAGGTTGCCATCAGATTTCCGTAGGTGCAAACTGAAATATGCCATATTTTTCAGCTGAGACAAGTCTGAGAGAAACAAGGTCCTTGGTTTGGTCTGGTGTAGAAATCAGCTCATAAAGTCTTATGTCGCTTTCCCAGGCAGTAAGACAAACCTTTCTACAAAGAATAGATTCTCATATCTTGAAAACAAGATGGGGAAGTTCCTTTAAAACCTCCTATATTGCATGTGAGCACAGCAAACATGTAGACAGTTGGTCACCTACCTCAAAATTTATGAAATTTAATAGTGATTCATTTTTCAGTTGACACAGGGACACTGTTCCTGAAGCAGTGAAGGATAGTGATGGGAGGATTGCATGGAAATTGAGGAGTAGTCATGAATGTAGTGTTGGCTGAAGAAGAGGACAGAGGATGTGAGCACCAGAAGCAACTCTCTGCCAGCGGTGCTGAGCCACAGGCTGCAGTGTCACAGCACCAAGTGCCTTCACATCCCCTCCTTTGGGCAAGTACTGCTCTGCACAACAAAAAAATTATGGTCCCTGGCTTGTCATAGCATATTCATATTTCTTCAAGCATCCAGTTTTTATCTCATTTCTGTTCCCCTTACTCCACTGCTTCTTACCACATCCCAGGGAAAATACATTTTCAGTACCAAATCAATTCTAACTGCCAAAGATGCATTGCTGAGCCACTTTTTCACACACTCTTAGTTTTCTTATTGCTCTGAGTGGCTGGAACCAGACCCCTTTCCTCTTTAACCCCTTCGAATCCAGAACCTGATGCAGGTTTTTAATAGGATAACAGTTTTCCTGATAATAGTTTTGGCTACATCCTCATGGGTACTCTGATTTTACTTCATTGGAAATACATTGAATTGGAAAAACCCCAGAACCCCACAAATTTCTTACAGCTCAGCTCTACTCCCAGAATTTGTCATTTCCCTTTCTCCAGGGTATTTGGTAGTCCAGAGCATTGACCTGTAATGCCTGCTAGTTCTTGGCATTTCCAAACATTTCATGGCTTCTCTAATTGTATTGCCTCCTCCATTCATCTGCTCCATGTGTCAGGAAGAGCCCTCAGGGCTCTTGCTCCCCACTGATTTCCAGTTTCTGGCAAAGTACTAACAAAGTTTCATATCTCTCTGTTCCACTGGCAGCTGCAAATAAATGCTCCTATTTTCATCTGCTCTTTGGGGAGCATCATGCAACAATTTCTATTCTGTTCAATATGCAAATATCCTGGCTTCCTTCTGTTCCCTCAGAAAGTGAATAGAGTTTCTAAGGAGAGACAACATATTTTATTAGATTAATGGAGTGAGAAGAAAAAAGCAGAGGAGCTTGAGAGCACACAACTTTTTCTTTATTTGCAGAAAGAGCTGCATGCATGCTGTTAATATATATCTGTAACAATTTCTTAGCTGCCGCACATCAAGAAATATCTTCAGGCCTGGAGGAAGTCAAAAACCACCACTGAGTGGTAAACCTGGTGGGATTGTCAATGTAAGGTCTCTGGGAGGGCCGAGCAGGGTGTAAGTCCTTTCAGAGTACAACACAGATCCTCTCAGGTATCTGAAACACACATGTTTTGAAACAATGAATTTTAGTAAAAACTATGCTTGCTGTGAAAATTCATAGTCATATTTTCTTGTTGTTATTCTTCTGTTTAAAAATAAAAGAGCAGAAACTTAGGCAGCCAAGTCACATAACAGGAGTAATGAACATTGATAGTGTGAGTGGATGGTTTGTGAGCAGTCTATAGCTCAAATATTACTCATCCAGATTATTCAGAAAATGCCTATAAATAACAAATACTCAGAGAAAATAAGGGACAATTTAGTGAATGGTCCCATCTGCACTTCTCAGAGCTAGTCATTCAAAGGTCGTGGCAGTGGCAATATTAATGGTGAGTTTGACAGTATTGGAGTCACTGCAATAAAAGCCCTTTTCAAACACACTGATGGCAACAAGGGTAAACTATATGGGAGTGCAGATGAGACCCAGAAGAAGGCTTTCACTCCCATTAGTTATGTGCAACGGTGGCTCTGCTACTCACTTCAGAGTAAGCTCAGAAACCAGCTGATCAGTTATTCAACACTCAGGAGTCCTTTATACAATCTATAAGCAGCAGAGAGAACTTGGTGAAGGTTTTCTACAAGGACAGAACAATAATGAGGATGTATGTTCATGAGGATGTGTACCTTAGTGAGGTAAATAAATAACAGAAAAACTGACTTAAGTTGGATGCAAAAACAAAATCTTTGGCTCAGACTAATGATAATGATAGAGTCTATCCAACTTCATAGTGGGGTGGGATGCAGGGATCATAAATAACTGCAAGCCTGTGAGCTCTGGACCCAGAAGCAACATAGCCACATCAGAGTGACACAGTGCTTCAGTTAATTAACTCAATTAGATGGCACTGACATGTTCATGTTAGTGTAGATATGCCTCTAACTGCTTCTAAATGGGTTTTAGGTGATATGCCCAAAAATGCAATCTAGAAGAAACTGTAACGTCACGAGTACTCAGGTGCCAGGTAATTAGAATGAGAGAGCTGCATTCTGCCAAGGAGTGGGATAAGGCTGTCCCCAGGCAGGGGGCAGTGGTGCAGACAGTGCAGACAGTGCAGCAGAGCCCTGGCCCCAGGTCCCATAGGAATGGACACCTGTAAGGGCTACTAGTTTGAGTTCCAGTAAAAGTAGGGTTTATAACCGACTTTGTGCAAGATTTCTTTTTATCTGGTACTAAATTGTTTTCTGCTCAGCTGCTTATCTGAATCACTAATTTTATGAATTAATTGTCTCCTGGGTTTTGACATGAAATATATATCTTTCATGGAGCTCCAACTTCCCTCCAAAGACAAGGGCTTTTGTTGGCTGACTTGCCAACATCTTTCTCCTGTATTATATTAACTCATTTTAACTATCTAAGGGACAAATTATCGTCACTAACCTAAAGAGATTTTAGAGATTTTTGACTGGAAAAATGTATGACAGAGATCTACATAAAAAAGAAGACACAGTATGGACAAACACAACAGTGAGTGAGGAAAATCCTCACCAAGAGCCCCTGTATATCACTTCTGTGGCACATACCCAGGCGTCTCTCTGACTTCTCTCTTACTGCTTCCCAGCACAGCCAGGTTTTCTTTTAGAGAGGAGATATGTTGTGCACATGACAGCATTCAGCTTTGCTCATAATCTAATCAGCAATGTGTTCATATGAAGCCATGTCTGTCGTGTTGTCATGTCAGTCTTACAAAGTGATACAGCAGAGCTCTCTCACTTCATAGGAATCAATCTCTTTACACAACCAGAGGCAACCCAAATCCGTTAAAAAAGAAATCAGTATGTGCAGTCTCATGTTGAGGGAGTAGCTTGTAACAAACGCCTTTCAGGGTTGTCTTGTAGCTTGTGATTGCAGGATCTTGCTGAAACACCTGAACAGCGTCAATGTGGCAAATTGCCACTGTGGTGGCCAAGAAGATAATGTATGTTATGGTGCATACGTTATCTAGTCAACAGCATACAGAATGTTAGTGAAGCATTTTAAATTGTACCCTGCATTTTTTACTCCAAATGGTGCACCAAATATTTTGATCATTGCTTTTCATTAAAATCATGTCTTTAGCTCCTCTCCCTATCTTCCTATCAGCTTTCACTAAACACGTAAGATAGATTAGTGGAAGTAGGATCCCATGTGGTTCTGAGTTTAGATAAAGTGATGTTGAAAGGTCTTAAACAGAATGAGGAAATAATCCAGGTGTTCTAGAAAAGCAATAATAACATACTCAGAAAAGGAATGAACTCTCATTTTTTGTGCTTGCAGTGTTTATGAAAAAGCATAAAATACTTGGATTTTCACAAATAAATTCTAAATTTTATTACTTTTTATTTTAAGCTGTGATTCCCAGCATGGTCATTTTAAGATTATCTTGTTTGCAAAGAAAATTCTTTTGAACACTCTCATAGAAATACCCATTTATTTGTCATATGAATTTTATCTGTATCTCATTCTGTTTCTTAATTTGCCATAGCTACTGCATTGAAAGCAGAGTTGTGCTTTTTTTTACAACCTTCTTGCTCCTATAAAAGTCACAGTGATGTCAAAGTGTTAAATTTGTGACAACCCCCTTGGCTCCAAATTTCACAATAAATCACAGAAATCACCAAGATAATATTGCTTCCCTGGGATGGGGAGAAAAGAACAATGTAGAAGGTGTGAATGGCTCTTCTGCCTCATTCTGACTGTAGCAGCCCAGTTTCCCTGGGGGTGACCTCTGTCCCTGGTCCCTCAACATGGTCAGCCCCTCATCTTGCAGGCCTTCAGCAGGAGCAATCCTCATGGACTGCCACTGCCCTTCCTGTGTCAGAGAGAATGCTGACCTGACCTCTCACCTTAGCATCCCGCGTAGCTCCCCCTCACTCCTTTTGTCTTTTATGGGATATGTTCCATCAGCTCCCCTAACCATGCCTTTCTCCTGCACTCGAGGGTAAGCCTGATGAGCAATCTGATGAGGTTTCATCACAAAAACTGTCAGGGCTGCTCCTCAGCTTCAGTCTCTCCTCAAAAACTATAACATTTGTGAGACAGGAGCCAGATGAAGGAAGAGTTGGGTATTACTTCAGTTGCCCAAAAATTTATTAGTGACAAAAATACTTGGCTTTCCCTCAGGTTGCCTGGCTGCATAGCCTACATTTATGCTTTTGGGTGTGAATGGCTTCAAAGCCAGATGATGCAACCACTTACATTGCTTTCTGCTGTGAGTGACCATTCTATAAACTGCAGTTGGAAGATCAGTGCTCTCTACATGCACACCGTGATACAAGGTACAGCAGAGGCAGTAATGACAGACCCCAGCATGTCCTGCCAGCACTGTCAGCTTCTTTTATGCAGGAATACTTACAGGATGATTTGACTGATACCAGGCAGATGGAATAAATAAATTTTTCCTGGAAGACCCCAGGAGTCTTCTGCTGAAGGCAGTTGGTATTTGTTAGGTAGACTGTACCTGGTCAAAGTGTGCCCATCAGCAAGAGAGGTGTGTGGGAGGATGTCTGGAGAGAGCTTGGTGCTAAGGACATGTCTACACGTTCATGCCTGGTAACTACACACATAGCTGTACTTTCTACAAGGCACCTGAGATTCTGAGCACAATCTCCACCAGCTGCATGCTGAGCAGCTCCATGAAGTCTCCCTGACACATTCATTCCCAAGTACCTGCAGGAGGAGGCAGAGCAGCCAGTGTTCCAGAAGGGGAAAGGTTTGGTACTAAGTTTGAGATATTGGAAAAACCTTTATGTGTTTCATTTCCCTTGAAATTAGTAGCAGTCAGGCACCGAAATATTGTCAAAACACAGAATCGTGTGGTTTTCCCATCACTACTGCAATAGGGGTAATGGAGTAGAGAATTAAAATCATGTATCTTGACTTCTGTGCTACTTCATCAACTACTGGACCATTCTCCCACTGTGTGTAGCAGTATGGTGTTATCAAGGTTACCTTCATCCTACCAGCACCTTCCTGCCTTGTTTCTGCCTACCCTCTTCTCATGGGGTGCAATAGCCCAGGGCACTTGTCACTGGTGCTGGTAGATGACAAGGAGTGATCTGTGCCTTCTTATTTCTTGCATGGTGTTTTATCCCTGTGTTGAGGATGGAGATGTAAAGTCTAAATGTGCATGTGCAGTTGGGGTTCAAAAGAAAACTACCCCTAAAAGAAATCTTTGTGGTTGAAACAAATAACAGCTTTTTCCTAATAGTACCTTTTTCCCCTCTTAACTTCTGCTTTCCTAGGAGGAAGTGGGGATCTCAGCTTGCTTCATGTTAAAATAAGGATAAGACATAACCTATGCATCTCTAAGCATCTGTTCTTCTGAGAGTATTTATATAAAGCACATTTCTGAGTTAGAGCAGTTACTATGGTGTATGTTCCCATGTTGCCATTTTACATCTCTCTAGAACTCTGGGGGGAAAAAGTTAATTTCCTATGAAGACTTTCTTTTGCACATCTGCTCCCATGTGAAAGGGCCTTTCTGAGGACTGTATAGTTCCTGAGGAGTTCAACAACAATAGGAATGCATTCTTAGTTTGTATAGCCAGGATGTGGATCCATTATTTAGAAAGTATTTCAATTGTCTGATGTCATTCAAATTTTCTCTTATTCAGTGCTGACTACCTAGCTCTCTGTGGTGGGAGAAAGAAAACAACTGTTCATCCAGGGGTAATCACACTGCAATCAAACTGTGCAATATGATTAGGTCTGCCTGAGTCCTCGGTGCATTCTCAGTGCATTGAAACAGTAATCCCGGAGGAGCCGTCCATTGTACATCATCCCTCTCAGTACCAGTGGCTGATAGAAGTCATAGCCTAAAGAAGCTGCAGAATCTGAAAAACAAACATACTAGCAGGGGAATGAAATGGAAAGCCAGAGCAAAGAAACACAGCATGAAAGAAAAAGATATAATTGAGAAGTGGGAAAAACAGTCCAAAGGAAAAATGCATTCCAAGTAAACAGAAACAGTGCTTAAAAAACCCCAAAAACTAATAAAAAAAATTCTCAAGAAAGTAAAATTGCTATGAAGAGAAAGGAAGGTCATAGAAAGAATAAGCTCTACTTTCTCGCCAAAATCAAGCCCAGAAAACACAAGGCAACTGGAGAACCCAGAACAACACAGAGAAAATTTAAGAGGAAAATATTTTGGGAAAAAGAAAGCACAGGTCCTATGTGAATCCAGAATAGTCTGCAAAGGTGAAGATGTCTTCACTCTCGATATCTTGTAGGATATACAGCCTAATTGTCTGCAAAATGTGCAGTTCAGAAATACAGTTAGTTACCTGGGTTTACTGTGGTTTTATCATTGAAGAAGGAGATGGTTTTATTTCCCACAGAAGGAATACGGTACCATTTCTGTTTCACATTGGATAGTATTACTCTTCAAAGCAAGTTTTGGGTGCAAATAGCTTATCATGATTTTCAATCTGCTCTTCTCAGGCATCTGGGGATGTCAAAAAGGAGCCCCTGTTGACTTCCTGGAGTTGAATTTCCACTTATGAAGTTTATTCTTTTGGCAAACTTTCCTACCAACAAAAGCATTCTCTGGAATTTTCATAAGAAGCAAACACAAATAGGACAAACCCAGTGCTGAAGCAGAGACATCTAAAGTGTCAGACAGGGAGATGCATCATTTTTTACTGCTGTCACTTAGAGCTACCTGAAAGTAAAAGCAATTTAAAATGTAGGTTTTCTTTTTTTGCTTTTGCTTGTTTCTTCTACCAAATCAATTTATTTCTTGGCTAGTGGTTTCTAACACAAAACTACCATCAGGTAAGCCTGTCCTCAATTGTGAGTAATCTCCTGCCCCTCCATCCCCCTAGTTTTCCCTGACTTTAATGTTTAGAAGTTCAGCAAGTAGGCCACCCACTAGAAAGCTAATTTCCAGGAAAAAAAGTGCCACATTCTATGCAAGGAAACCCTCAAGGATTTATTAGGAAAGCTTTTGAGGAGTTTTATTGACAAAAAGTGTTTTAAAAGGTTTCTGTTACCACTGAACTGAGGCCTTTGTGAGCTGTCACTGTGATACATAGCTGGGAGCTCTGTTTTCCATTTCTGATACTGTACAGAAACTCCAGGACATGGTAATTTTATAATGACAGACCCACACTGTCGCTTTTCAAATCTAATTTTGTAAATCAAATGAGAGCAAGTTTGAGCATTGACTTAAGGCATGACCACATCACTAGTTCTGATTGCTTTAGTTTAAGCATTCCCACAGAAGTGTTGAAGGTCAGCACCCCAATTATGAACACCTTTGAGAGCTGAGTCTTATCTTTGTCTCACTCACAGTATAAGAAAGATGTTGACAAAGTCGAGCAATCCCAGCACAGGACAGCCACGACGATAGAGGCAGGAGTGCTTGCACTGCAGGCAAAGACTGGGGGAACTGGGCTGGCTCAGACTGGAGAAGGAGTGGTTGTGGGAGGACTCAATAGCAGCTGCTGATACCTATGGGCACAGCACCAAGGAAATGGATATGGGTTGTTCATACCAATGCATGGTTGGAGAATGAGGAACAGCAGACTTCGAAAAATGAGAGGTTCAGAATGGACATAAAGGGAAACATTTTCCCCATGCCAGTCCAGCAGTGGCACAAATCGCACACAGAGATTGCACAGTCTCCATTCTTGGAGGTTTTCAAGACCCATCTGATATAGCTCTGAGCAACTTGGTCTGGTCTCACAACTGAGTCTTCTCTGGGCAGGAGGTTGGTCTGGAGACCTCTTGAGGCCCCTTCCAATCTGAATTTTTATGTGATTCTGTTTCATTGTTAAAGGCTGGTGACCAAATGAACATTAGGACTTACAACAGATTTTACATGAATAACTATAGAAGAGCACTTACACAATACTGATTAGTGATAGCCAGATCCATTTGTCAAGTACATTGGTAGATTTGTAGGGCACTGAAGAGCTTGAATTATCCCATACCAGGACCTTGACGAGGACGTAAACAATGCAACAGTCACCTATATGCTTGTAATATAATTGTCTCCTAGGGCTACAAGGATCTCCGACAGAAGTGCTAAACTATTCATGAATACAGGTCATCAGGAAAAGAGAAACAAATAAAACCCAAACAAATCCAGCCGGAGTTGTGCAGCACAATTATACCCCATAAGTTATGCTTGATAGAGAATACTAGACCTACAGCCCTGTGCAGTGGTGGAGGTGAGATTATTCTAGCATGGGCATCTGAATCTTCTGTGGTATTGTGTATAGCACTTTAGTGTTAGTTGTTAACTACATTTGCTAAAAGCACCAGTCTGACAAATGTTGACTTTTTTGTATAGGCTTGAGTAGAAAGCTCTGACCTGCATCCCTGGCCTGTGACTACCTCTAATGGAGAGGCATAACCCACACCAGGTATAAATCATGACACAGAATATGTCATCTGACTTCTAGGTTTGCCTCCAAAGAGCCCTGAATGTTACAGTTACTTTTGCAAGTAGTGTACAAATCTTTTCTTTGAGCTGTGAGGAGTTCAGCAACCCTGGTAAACTGCACACAGCGGTATAAGAGTCAGTGCAGTCACAACAAAAAGTATGTGTTTCTTCCCTAACAAGCAGCTAGCATGGTCTTCAATTTGACAAAGGAAAGAAATTGCCCAGGTCAACCCTGAGAACTTGTTAACAAAAATTGTATGGGAATTTTGCTGACAGAAAAACCAGTTTGGCCTACCTAAAATTCCCCTACTGATTAGTTTATAGAATTTCATGATGGGAGGGCTTTTGTCAGCGTACAAAAGGCCAACACAGTTCCAGATGTTGGCGTACACTGGGCCAACAAAATTTACAGTACAAAATGTGGCACCATTTGCAGTAATCATGCATGGGCAAGAGCTACAGCAGCTCACCATCCTTCCCAGAGGCACGGTCGCCCAAGGCAGTCCAATCCTGGACTTACATGCGTAGGCTACTCATGGCTCACCTGGGCACACCCCCGCCCGGGGATCACGCGCCGGCCGGCTTTTCCACTTCCCCCAAGTGGATTGCAGTCCATGAGGCTTATGCTGCCGGAGGCTTCCAGAGCTTCTAAGGCTCAAAGCCAATTATTGCCACAATACATACAAACACAGGCACCAGATGTCAGAGTCCAAAAAGTCCAGCATAGAGCAGGGTGACAGGCATCGGCAGGCAGAGGCAGCATCAGCTCAGCTACAGCTCAGTATCTGTCCTTGTGATCCTGCAGTCCAGCCTTTTATACCCATCTCTTGGGCCATTCACCTGCTTCTTGCTACAGGAATCAGCACACCTGCATTCAATGCTGGCCTTCCCTCCTCCCAGGGACACAGCCGCAAGCCATCAAGGCCAAGGCTGCCTACAGCGCACTCTTGTATCCCCATAGTTTTTAACTGTTTATCATTAAAGTTTCCTTTTAAAGTCAATCACTATTATGTGCCAGTGTAACTTTGTCATATTTTGAGTTGTCCTAAGGAATCAATTACAGCATCAGTGTCACACACACACTACTGCCCTGTTTCACTAGATGCCCTAAACCACCACGTATTACGAGTCTTTCACAGAGATGAAGACAAATGACAGATCTTTCTGGCTGCACCAAATCACAGTGAAACCAGTCACAGAGAGGGACCAGATAAGCTTGAGAAGTGGGCCCATGAGAACCTAATGAGGTGCAACAAGTCTAAGTGCAAGGTGCTGCACCTGGGTCATGGCAATCCCAGACATAAATTTAGGGTGGGAGATTAACTCCTTCAGAGATGTGTGAAGCAAGATTTTGGGGGTGGTTGGGACTAAAAGCTCGACATGACCCGACAATATTCACTTGCAGCCCAGAAAGCCAATCATATCCTGGGCTATATCAAAGCAGTGCTGACAGCATGTCAAGGGAGGTGATTCTGCCTCTCTACTCTGCCCTCATGAAACTTCCCCCGGAGTGCTGTATCTGCCTTTGGGGCCACAACACAAGAAAGATATGAACCTGTTACAGAGTGTCCAGAAGAGGCCATGAAGATGATCCAAGGAATGGACTACTTCTCCTATGAAAACAGGCTGAGAGAACCAGGATTGTTCAGCATGGAGAAAAGAAGGCTCTAGGAAGACCTCATTGTGGCCTTCCAGTACTTAAAGGGGGTTTATAATCTTATAATCTTTTGGGGGAAAGCAGCTTTTTACATGGGTGTATAATGATAGGACAAAGGCAAACAGTTCTAAACTAAAAAAGGAGAGATTTAGATTAGATGTTAGGAAGAAATTCTTTACCAAGAGGGTAGCAAGGCACTGAAATGAGTTCCCAGAGAAGCTGTGGATGCTCCATCCCTGTGAGTGTTCAAGGCCAGGTAGGATGGAGCTCTTGAGCAACCTGATCTGGGGAAATGGCTCCCTGCCCATGCTAGAGGTGTTGGAACTTGGTGGTCTTTAAGGTGCCTTCTAATTTAAGGCATTCTATGATTGCCTTAAATCATAGGCAATGATTTAATTATGAATCTATGAGTTAGGTGTCATGAAAGACCAGCAGAACATCTAATATCCTGACCTGTGTCTCATACTGACTAATATGATCTGTTTCAAATTAAGCAAAATAAGTCTTTTAATAGAAAACTATGGAATTGCAGGTCAAGAGTTTTTAACTGCCACTGTTACTCATTATCACAGATCTTGGGCCAGGAGACGTTTATACCCTTGGCGTTCCTGTCCTCATTTAAGGTTCCTACCCTTCTCCAGGATCTGAAGCACAGCAACTTCTTCTGCATAATACAATAGCACTGAGTACATCAGGTCTGCTCAGCTCATGAACTTTTTTTAATAAACAATCACGCAGAGCAAAACTACAAACAAATATTTTTGTCAAACTGACATTGTGGCATTTCATCTTGAGAATCTTGGGCGTTGTCAACTTGCGATGTCAACTTCATTCTGAAACATTACAGTAGAGGCACTTTTTCTTAACTGTTATTAATACAAGCATAAATTATCTACATTGAAAACAACATTAATAATGTGGGCAGTAATGTAATAAAAATATCAGAGCAAACAAGTGCTTGACTGAAAACTGGGTGTGATGAATTATGGACTGATGATACACAATTTTTCTAACTCTTCTTGAAGGTCAAATGTAATATTATCCCAAGCAAAAATCTGAGGGAGAAAGAAAAGGATCAGCAGTCTGGTTAGATCCATATGTGCAGAAACACCTACGTATTTAATTTCTTTGTATTCTTAGAAGTTAAGCACACAAATACATATGATGAGCAAGCTGCTGTGTCTGAGTCTCTGTCTCACAGCACTGATGTGTGTATTGAAGTCGCTAGCGACATACTCAGGTAAAAGAGTGATTAAATAGCATCTCCATGAGCACCTGCATCCTCCTCATTGTTTGGAGCTGCAGAGGCTCAGTAGGTCCTATCTCTATACATATCACTAAAATGTGGGCTGGCTCGGATGCAAACACCCAGATGAACACTGTCAAAGAAGCACTGGCCATTGATGATGTTCAGTGATGTGATTGTCACACGGGAGCCCTTTATAATTTAGGGTTTGAATCTGACCAAGCCAGCTCTGAACTCCAGGACTGAGCCACTGGAGTAACTTCAGTCGATCAAGAAAGACAAACAGAGCTTTGCTGTTGATTTCAGCGTAAGGATTGTCTCAGTCTCTTTTTCGGGCTATAAACTAGATTGTTTCCGGGCATGAAAGTGCCTACAGTCTCTAAAATGCCACACGAGAGTTAATGCAGCTGAGCGCTCAGTTTCTGTAAGGGTTAGAAAAATAATAAGTGTTTTTCTACCTTTCTATTATTTGTCATGAAGAATTAAGCCACCTGGAATAATTAACTCACAAAGGCTGCCTGTGTAAGTGCTGGCAGGCAAAACATGTTGAGCTAGGAAAACTTCCATAGCAAACTTCATATTTGAAAAATATGAAGAATATTTGAAGAGAAGTTTTTCAGTAGATTTGTATAAAGACAAACAGAAAAGGAGACAGCAGTCATGGAAATGTGTATATTACAATCAGAAATATTTGTAGTAAAGATGACATGCACTCTACAGGGAATAAGTCATTGACATTTTTATTTATGAACAATTTATAATTTTCTCTTTTTTTCAGTAGATTGTTCTCTCTTTTCAGAGAGAAAAATGTTAAATCTAGTTTTTCTTTCCATTCTCTCCCCTAATTCATTATTTTTCCTTTGAGTGATCTGATACCTTTTATTACTGTTGGTTTTTCCTTGAATACATTGCATTTTTCATACATGGAAACCTCTGTTTTATTTGGATATTTGAAGAAAGAAAATGAGGAGAGCTGTAAATAACAGGAACAGCATGGCAGGGTAAGTGCCAAGGAGCACCAGGCAACAGGGCAGGCTTGAGACTTTCCATGGGAGAAAACAAAGTCTTAAAGTTAGGAATGCAGCTGACAGAGGAATTGAAAATGGGAAAGTAATCCTTTTCTGCCATGTTTTCTGTGTCATGGTAAAGAAGGTGGCTTCTGTGGATAAGAAAGCAGCTCTACAAATGGGGATCTGGGATGCACCTGAAGGAATTTGGCAGGGGCAGGGCAGGGTTCACATATTTGGACAAGCAGACCATCTTCATTTCTGGGACTTTGTGATATCAGAATTTTAATTCCAGTTTATCAGCCAGAGCTTCTTCTACAGATAGCTCTCTCTTGCTAATCCTCCTTTCAAAATTAAATTCTGGAGACTGCTATGACAATTTTTATTTTCTCTGCTGGCTTATTAGTCCTTGTGGTCCTTCTTGTCCATTTTGCTTTTCTTTCTTTTCCTTTCACACCATCCTTGCACATCACAACCTCCCACGTGCAGCATGTAGGCATCTCTAGATAATTATTTTATTATGCCAGCAGCCAGATTTTCATATCTCTTGCAGGTGTTTATGAGAACATCTCTCTGATGATGAAAGTACAGTTTCAAATTTGCCCTTGAAATGTGAAGCAATCAATGTTGGCAGCATTTATTCCTTCCTGTCAAATATTTTTCTCTTTCTAGACTCAATAAACAATTTAAGAATAATCTTTTATGACAGTGGTGCTGCAATCCAATAGGGTCTCCTTTGCTTTCTCATTTGTCTTACATTTGTTCAAATCAAGGGGTAAGGAATCTAATGGATAGCAGAGACAGCATCTGGTTCAATCATCTCATCACTAATTGGTTCTGTGATTAGTTCAGACAAGCAGTGGAGAAGGTGGATAAAAGTTTCTACCATTTCTAGGTGACAGCAGCTTCCAGTCCATCTGTTATGTGAAATATCCACTAACTTATTCAGGTTCTCATTTTGCTGATTTTGAGGAATCCTCCTCACTGACAGGTTAGGATTTTTCTGGGGTTTATTAAGGTGACAGTAGTCTGCTTTTACATAGTTTGCCTGAATTGTAATGTTGGCTCCCTGCAGTACACACCAAACCAGTTTGCCAGGAGATTAGTCCACGTACCTCTACTGGCAACATTGAGTCGTGGCTGACAAATAACCATTTAAAGAATTTTAATGTTCATGAGAAGTCCAAGATAAGGTGTAGAAAACTTCAGTTTAGCTATGGAACCAGTGCAACAACACGGTCTGAATTTCCCTCAAATATCACTGGACAGACTAACTAAAATATGAAAAAGCCAAGGCATTTTACACATGCATTTAATTTTTGGGCCTCCCTGCACAGAGGAATACATTTACAGTGGTACAATGTGTTATCTCTTTTTTCATCTGAGTGAATTTTTGGTTGAAAATCAAAGCTTTGACACTGTCTCCAAGTTCTCAAGAATTTAATTCCAATGTCACTGGTGTTATGGCAATTACTTACAAGAAAAACACATGAAACCTTGTTTCTCTGAATATAGTTGGAGCCAAGCAACTTAAAAGGCTTTTACTCCAAGTCTAATTCAGACAATCCTTAACATAAAAGAGCACAACCAATCCTCTGTTCAGAGCACTGCATATAAGAGCCCACATTTACTTCCTGCTTTTCTGCCTCCTTCCACCCGTATCCCAAAGCAGTACTCAGTGAATCTACTGACCTTCATGGCTGTGATCTGCTTTGAATGTTGTTGTTTACAGAAATTTATTTTTTACTGCCTAATAATTTGAACTCAACAATAATACTATTCTGAGGGTAAATATGGTTAATTAGCTATTTAACTACAGGGCTTAGTGGTATGATGTAGAAACAGATATTGTGAGAATTCTACAAGCTGTTCTCTGTAGCTCCATCAAAAGAACATTGGCCCATCTACAGAAACCCCATTTTAGCTCTGTATTTCCTACAAGCTCAAGTTGTTAGCAAGCACACTCAATTTGCCAGAAGATGTGTCTGGTTAGTAAAGTGGATAAATTAGTGTTATGAATGTCAACTAGATCTGATGCTCCTTTTTCTGAGGACTATGTCTGCAGGACTTTCTCCACCACGACAATATTCAAACAGCTAATTTTTCACAGTTTGAAGTGGTTCCAGAAAAGTAGAGCATCCAATTCTGGCAAGTGCTTGGGAAAATCACTGGGAACAAATAGCTAGGGTAAGGCTAACACAAGTGAATAAAGCATGTTGCTCCACAGAAACCTATCATGCTTAAAAGGGAGAATGGTAAATTCATAAAGAGCACTGAAAGTCCCCATGGTATAGGATTTGGTTTACCATTGTCCTACTCCTTCAAAATTTATGTAAATGTATAAGAAAATGCAAGGAGAAGTTTAATTCAGTTTGCGATTTTGATCTGCCATTCATTTTGAATGCCCCTTTGGAAGACATGAGTGCAACCAAGCTACCTGATATTTCTCTTCTTCAGAGGATCAAGAGCATAATCTGGTCTGGAAATGCTCCCTACTTTTCAGCAGTAGTATGACAAATGATGAGGCAGTATAACCTCTGAAGCGGTGCTGAAGAACTAAAGTGAATACTATGAAGACAATCCTCAGTAGTTATACTGTCTGCTGCTAGCCCTGATGCATTTCTCTGCAGTACAGAATACTGTGCTGCCTCTCATGAATATGCGCTAAGTGCCATTTTCAGTGCATTACAGCATTTTGGACAGCTGCTCATCCTTATTGTTGTGCCTATTGCAGTTTCCTTTGCTTTCCACTGCCTATCCTGAAAAGTTAAATATAATCTTCTGAGGTACAGCAGTCCTGCAAAAAGTGCCACTTGTTGGACCTGCTATGTGCTTTTATTCTCATCACTTCCTCATTCCTTTTGAACCTGATGTATAATCCCTCTTAAATGGGTCCCTTTATGCTATGATTTGGAGCTGTTCCACTTGTTAATTTATGCTATCGTCACTAGCTAACATGATCCCTAATCTCAGTAGCTTTTATCGAGCTTTTATCAGACGTACTGCTTTGAGTTGTTTGTATTAATAACAGCTAAGAGCACTGACTTGGAGCAGCAGTGTGTGTTGCCTCTATGCCCAGCCGCCTTCACAGGGGCTGACCTTCCTTCACATACGAAGCAGCGACTAATGAAAAAGCGCCTCCACCTTTTCTTGTTTTCAGGTTCACACATCCTTGAACATATACTAGTTTAAAGTTTGTTTGACATCTTAGATCAGCTGAAGGTTGTAAGTAATTTAAAGTCATTCGTCTAAGTCAGCACCTAAAATGAAAGCAGTAATGGTTTATTCCATAGGGAGTTACTTGTGAGCAGCTAAAAGTGTGTAACAGTCCATTGCACAGCGCAAAGCCGAGCTCAGTAGAAAGTAGATGAAAACCTATACAGAGTTTAAAGGGCATCAGCAATTATTCATTTTACCCCAGACAGTCAGTACAGGGGCCACTTGTCTTTTTATCAACGGTATCTGATAACATGAAGAAATTAATAATTTACAGAGGGCAGGCAGTACTTTTCCATTAGAAGCTATGTGGAAAGGAAGAAAGAACTGCTGGCACAGGCCAGAATGCTCCCCACAAGGTCGTTCTGCCTCTGTGCTGCAAATGTGTTTCTTTTTAACCCTTTCATAATCAAGAAAAAATACAGCTCCAAATTACATGCATATTTACCTTTACTGAGTTCAGAAAATAACACACAGCCATGGATATATAGATATCAAAGGACTTCATGCCTTTGTTATCCTCTGGTCTTGCAAGCTGTGTACCTTTGGATCTAGAAATACCTTAGGTGTGAGATCTCACAAGAATCCTGGATGCTTTTGAGACAAGCTGAAGGTCTTATTCAGTCCCACTATACCTGTGGAGCTGGCATAGCAAAACTCAACAGTTTACTCAGTGGCCAAAAGAACAACGAAACGTGGTTTCACCCAAGGTGTTTGCCCACCAGTCTTGCCTTCCCACTCCATCCCTTCATGCCCCTTGTGGCAGGCCCTGCTCCAGGAGACATCTGTGGGTGGCTGTCAGCAGCTGCCCGTGTGCCCACAGCCTGTCCCACGCACACACATTAACACTGGCACTGCCAAGAGGATGCACCATCACCACCTCCAACCTGCCTTTTCCTTGGTGCCAGGCTGGATTTCTTCCTGCAGCTCAGACATAGCTTCTTGCATAACATCTGGGGTTGCCATTAGCTCTGTGACTTTCCTGTTCAGATTACAGTTTCTGAGAGAGGCAAGGACAGACGAGCAGATCCACAGCACAAGGACAGAAGTTTGATATACTGCCCAAGGAAGCCAGGCTAAAACATTTTAAAAAGCTTACCCAGGCCATATGCTAATGAAATATTAGGGCTATATACTGGAAAGAGCAGGAAATTACAACATTATGATTGCTACAGAAACAGTTCTCTGCAACATGCATAGTCTTTGATTAAATCTGTTAAATCTGTAGTTTATCACAGCTCCATCCATGTTGTTAAGAACAATCCTAAAATATAATAGATGTGCAATAGTGCAAAAAGCATTGGAATTTGTACAGCTTGTACTTAGATTAAGTAATTGCTTAGAATATGCAGAAACTGTCAAAAATCAAGAGACATGTTAAAAGTGCAAGATAACAGCTTTATGCTTGCATAAAATTTCTTCCTGCTCCTGATGAAAAAGTTTTTGGATACTGTCCTGAAAAGGAAATGAAGTGGGAATGAAATCTGCGGGATTGTCATGCATGGGTGTTTATGAATTTGTTTTTTCATTTTGTTTAACCATGTTTAAACCATGTGCATTTCCAGAAGAATCTTTAATGCAAATTTTTTAAACAGCAGTATGAGAGCAACATCAGAGAGCATGGAAAGTCTGTGCTGAAATACTAACACAAGAAGGACAGGATTTCATCAGGCTTACTTAAAAACTTCCACTGATGCCGTAGGAGCATTCTCAAAAGTGCAGTCATTTATAGTTTTATAATTGGCCAATCAAGGTTGGATTTCTTTTCCTTCTAGCTTAGTTATTGAAATGTATATTCATGATTCATGGAACTCTCTTTATGTGTCAAGATTTTTCCCCTGATGATATATCAGGTTTCCTTGTAGGCTCCAATTCATCTTCTGTTTTCACTCTGCAGATAGAGTGAAGGAGGAGAATTATGAAGGTTCTCAGCACTGCTCTAAAGTTGAGGCTGAAATGAAATTTTCACTTAAAGGAAGTGAAATCCAGTCACTTTACTATGCACAAAATATGCTCCATTGTTCCTAAAATTACAGTACTTACAGAGTATGCAATGGATTTTCTGAGAATTTACAAGTAAATCTATTATTTAGTTTGAGTTAGAGTTAATTGAAAATAGGTACTTATACACCTTCTGTCAGACTTTTATTTATCCCTAATGACTTCAGTTATAAAATACAGACTCTTCATTATTCATATATCATCAGAATTCTTTGAAGTCTGTCCATAGGACATTTTCAAAGTAATTATTTTAGGAATTATGTCCTTTTTTGCTGTTATTCATCAGAGCTGTGAGTTTCTAATTTATCAGTGAGAGAAAGGAAAAGTGTTGCTTAGCGGAATCCTCAGGAGATCGCTCCTTGGCTACCCCTGAACGTTGCTCTTGCTCTGACAGGCCTCAGGGGACAGAAAAAAAGAATCAGTTTGAGTCAGTGACAGCTAAAATCCCTATAATTCCATAATCATATTGTTATTGCACAGTGTCACACCAGGACTAAGGTTGTCCAAACAGACAGACATTGCTTGGTGACCTAATATTACTGCATTTTTCTGAAGTTGAGGGTAGACCCAAGTTTCTGCAATGTATAATGTTTGTTTGGGAGATAATTCTGCCTTCACTACCTTATTTAACCCTATCTGTAAGTGCTTATTCTTTTATTACTGCAGGGTCTAGGAATTCGCATGTCCCAAAAGCCTTGTACTAAATGCTACACAAACAGAGAACAAAAGCCTCTCCCACCCCGATAAGTTCGCACTTTAATTGTAGAAGATGAAATAAAGAATAGAAAACCAAAGGGAAATGTGTGAAAAAGACAAGATATTTCTGTCCTGGATAATAAACAGTGACCTCAGTCTACTCCTGGCCAGACTAGTGAGAAATAATATAAGCCTTGCAGCAAAGGGCGATCTTTTAAGGAAGGATCTGTAAGAGTCCAAGGATTTCACGATGCAAATACCCTGGCATAAGAGCCAACAGGGGAGAAAATATACGTGAGTTGGTTAAGAAATATATGGAAGGTGCAGGCTGCTGGATAGCTGGAGATGGGCAGCAATATGCTGATGCAATTAAAAGTGCCAAAGAAAGTACAAGTGATGGGAGGATGTCAGATGAGATGAGTGACTTGCTTTCACCCCACAGGGAAAGGGCTGGAAAGGGAGTGGCTGAGTTATCAGTAAAGAAAATAAATTATCTTTCCTTCACTTACTGAATTGATGGGAAAACAAGAGAAAGAAACATCTTACAGCAAGTTAGATGCAAGTATTTAAAATGTGGAACAAAGTTTTTTCTCAGTTGATGCACAGTTTTGATGTTTTAAAGGAAATTTCCAGTTTATGACAAATACCTAAAGGGAGATGGATTTATTCGGCTAGTGTACTTCAACAGGATAATTTAGATCTGTATGCAAAAAACAACTAACCCAATGCACTGTCCGTTAGTTTTCATGACCACAAAATCATAGCAAAATACTGCTCTATTAGTCAGGGGATTGAGGCTTGGTGAAAGCTCTGCAGATCTGGTTGGTATAGAGAGGAAAAATTATGGAAATGGAAAAAAAATTTGTTATGGTTATCAGCTTGTATCCTGAGAAATGGTATGGCTGTAGGGAGAAAATTAATCTTGTAAAAAGTGGGTTTGGCTGTTGTATGTGAAGGTAGGCTTTCTCACATGCCTGAGGTAGAAGAATGGAGGGAACAACAAAACAGTAAAAAAATGGAAGGAGGCTTGGACTGTAATCCTGTTTGAATGGAAATACTCCAGGTTAAGCAATAAAAAGAAAGGGTGGGCAAAAATATGCACCTTTTTTTCCCCCCTTAATAGAAAATACTAAGGTTCTGTCACAATGAATACAGATCTAATATCAACTTAATTGTGCTGCCATTAAAATGCATTTCAGCGCTATGATCCAGACCTTGCTTATTGTCCCATTTAGATCCCTGTGCATGGGTATATGTCACCGTACACAAGGCCAACATAATTCCAGATATTGGCATACACCAGGCCAACACAGTTTGCAGTATAAAATTGCGGCACCATTTGCAGTAATCACACATGGGAAGAGCTACAACGGCTCACCGACCTTATGGGCAAGAGCTACAGCGGCTCACCGTCCTTCCCCTCTGGGGAAGGTCCCCCAAGGCAGTCCAATCCCAGACTTGCATGTGTAGGCTACTCACTGTGTGGTTACAAGAGCAGGCTGTAGGCAGCCTTGGCCTTGATGGCTTGCAGCTGTGTCCCTGGGAGGAGGGAAGGCCAGCATTGAATGCAGGTGTGGTGATTCCTACAACAAGAAGCACATGAGTAGCCCAAGGGATGATGGGTATAAGGGCTGTGCTG
>VWZT01005006.1:557545-619894 GCA_013397055.1 Pachycephala philippinensis
TACAAACACGGGGCACCAGATGTCAGAGTCCAAAAAGTCCAGCATAGAGCAGGGTGACAGGCATCAGCAGGCAGAGGCAGGCAGTGGCAGAGGAGGATGGCAGGCAGTGGCAGATATCTGCAGGCACCAGCTTGGCATCCACCCAGTCAGCTCCGACTCAGCTTGCTATCTACCATCCTTGTGATCCTGCAGCACAACCCTTTATACCCATCTCTTGGGCTACTCAAATGCTTCTTGTTACAGGAATCACCACACCTGCATTCATGCTGGCCTTCTCTCCTCCCAGGGACACAGCTGCAAGCCACCAAGGCCAAGGCTGCCTACAGCCTACTCTTATATCCCCATAGGTATAAATACCAATATTTTTACCACATGAGGCCACCTGAGCAATAGGCATAGCACATACATTGCAAGCCACCCGCTTTCCACGTGTGCCTGCAGAGCGCTGGTGGCCGATGAGGTCAGAGCATGTGACTTATGCCATGCCCACACTGCACCTGCTACCCAGGGTAGTCACCGGCTCTGTGATAGCACTGAGGTGTCTTCCTCAAAAACCTTCTCATTCGAACAGGGTCACTGACACCAGGGTCTCCTGATGCATGACAAACCAAAAAGGAAAGGAGTTGAAACAAATATCTGTGGTCAAGATAGCTCTGTCATTCAGTCAGCTAAGGAAAGAGATCTCAGTCATTGCTCCTCACCTGGCTTCCTTTGCAAGGGAAATTTGGAGATGTTTTCCCTTCCATTCTCAATTTCTTTTTGGTTTTTCAGAATTGTAGGTCCTCCCACAGAACACAAATCGCAAATTTCAAAGCAGCTGTATTTAAACTCAGTCAAGAGTATAATGCAAACAACTTTTTTTCAGTAAAAACGGAATGATAGAAAATTAAAATGCACATAGTCAGTGATTGGTAAAATAGTACATCATCACATAAATTTGCATTAATTTCACAAAAGCTGAAAATACTTCATTAAATACTCTCATAATACAGTAACCTCTTTAGAAAATTATTTCTAGTATAAGCATGTAAATAATTACATACTCTCTGTCCCATGTAGTTTTATCTGCCCAAGCAAAGGGGAACAGAGTGTTACAGCTCAAGAGCACTCTGATTTTTGAGCAATTGATTAAAAAGAACAAGCATTTTAATGATGTTCATCAAAAGTGCTGTACGTATATGAATTGTATATTCAAGTATCTGAGAATTTGAATTCCTATGCTCAGTTCAGTAAGGAAAAATCAAGTGTATAAATGATGTATTGTTAGGAATCAGTGCTGAAGGTAAGGATTTGAGAGTAAATCTGATTAATTTCAATGTAAATGAGCAATGTGATACTGCATGTAAGTATGAGTATGTAATTGGTCCATGTAGGTCCCTGTTGCAATACTTATAGTGAAAACTTTGTATCCTTAATGAAAGAGTTTATTCGTGGTGCAGCTTCAAATTAATCTCTATTCTTAGGAATTGTTATTTCCACCGTATTTGAACATTTTACAATAATAAGTACTGCTTTCCTTATAACTCTAATCTGGCATTAGACAATTTCCCTTTTTTGCAAAATGTTGGGATTTCAAATTTCTCCCATTCCAGATTAGGAAGAAAATTTTCCAATTCATGAAAAATCAGATGTAATTTCTTTGGAATGGCCCATAGGTTACTGTGAATTCATCAGGAGCCCTGAGAATATTTACTTCTTTTTTTTTTTTTGCCTGTAACTTCTGTATCCTGTAACTGAATGACAGGTATGCCATAGCTCCAGTGAGTCTCCACAGCCTTCTCCTGGAGAAACCAGCTGTCCATGGCTTGAAAGGATTTACTCTTTGCTGTGTAGAAAACAGGCTGGATGTCCAGGTCCAGAGAGTGGTAGTGGGTGGAGTTGTATCCATCAGTGGTGTCCTGAGGGCTCAATATTTGGGCCAGTCCTTTTTAATATCTTTATCAATGACCTGAACAAAGGGATTGAGTGCATTTTGTAGATGGCACCAAGTTGGGTGTGAATGTCAGTATGCTGGAGGGAAGAAAGGCTCTGCAGAGCGATCTGCACAAGCTGGATTGATGGGCTGAAATCAATTGTATGAGATTCAACAAGTCCAAGTTCCAGGTCCCCGCCTTGGGTTGCAGAATCACAGACTAAGCTGAGATGGAAGGGACACACAAGGATCATCTAGTCCAACATCTGGCCCCGCACAACACCATCCCCAGGAGTCACATTATGTGCCTGAGAGCATTGTCCAAATGCTTCTTGAGCTCTGGCATGCTTGGGGCTGTGACCACTTCCCTGGGGAGCCTGTTCCAGTGCCCAACCAGCCTCTGGTGAAGAACCTTTTTGTAATATCTAGACCTCCCCTAACACAACTTCAGGCCATTTGCTTGGGTAGCACTACAGGCTGGGGCAGAGTGTCTGGAAAGCTGCCTAGCAGAAAAGGACCTGGGAATGCTGGTTGACAGCTGAACACGAGCCAGTGTGTGCCCAGGTGGCCAAGAAGGCCAACGGCACCTGGCCTGTGTCAGAAGTAGTGTGGCCAGTGGGACCAGGGCAGTGACTGTTCCCCTGTATTTGGCACTGCTGAGGCCACACCTTGAATCCTGTTTTGGGCCCCCTATGACAAGAATGACATTGAGGTGCTGGAGCGAGTCCAGAGAAGGGCAACAGAGCTGGGAAGGGTCTGGAGCACGAGGGTTGTGGGGAGTAGCTGAGGGGTCTGAGGGTGTTTATCCTGGAGAAAAGGAGGCTGGGGAGAGATCTTACTGCTCTCTACAACTACCTTAGAGGAGGCTGTAGCCAGGTGGGGGCCAGTCTCTTCTCCCAGATAAAAGTGGCAGGATGAGAAGAAATGGCCTCAAGTTGTGCCAGGAGTGATTTAAATTGAATTTTAGCAAAATTGTCTTCCAAAAAGGTTGCCAAGCTCTGGAACAGGCTGCCATGGGGAGTTGTCATCCTTGAAGGTATTTAAAGGATGTGTAGATGGTGTAGATGCGGCACTCAGGGACATGGTTTAGTGCTGGACTTGTCAGCGTTAGGTTTACAGTTGGAGTTGATACTCTTAAAGGTCTTTTCCAACCTAAATGATTCTATGATTCTATGATTTTTTTGTTTATTTTAGCAATACTGTCTAGATCTTCTTGACAAAAGGTTTGGTGAAAGGATTTAATTCCTAATGTAATGAAGACAGGGACAGATTCCTGGGAAAAGTTTCATTTTTTTCATTTTTATCCAAAGAATAATTTAATTTAACTATTTTAAATATCACCATTCAGAGGTGGGAGTTTGTCATTCTCCCAAATTTTAGATCAGACTTGGGAGAGAGTGGTAATTATAAATTTCATCCAGGAATACAGAAATTAATGCCAGTCTCCCAGATCCAAACCATGGATCTTCCCAACTTTGCTGTCCTGTTAATACGAGGAAAAAAATCTATAGCTGCCCATATGATGTGTGTTGCAATAGTAACTTTTTGGAGACAATGCAGAAAGACTTTCACATTTCCAAATGTATATGGAAAACCTGCTTTGGCTTTCAATTGACAGGTACTTCTAGTCTTCACTTCTGATTTTGATTCAGCTGACTACAGGAAGGAGTCATTAGTTTAAAGGAGGCTTATGAACATCTATTTTAAGAGAACAATGGGCAGGGTGCACTATCATGGGTTAAACAGTATTGGTCAGAGGAGTTTGCTTTCAGAACAGCACTGTCAGGTGACACCTGAATACTTTGCATCCAGAAGGATTAGCTGTGCAATGGGAGGCAATCTGGAATCCAAGTGAGTGCTTTGGAAAGGCATCAGAGTATACTTTCTTAGAGCTCCATATATATTGTGACTACAGTAGTAAACACCCACTAAGTGTACAGTATATTTGTTGTTTTCAATCATAAATGTCATTTCCTTTGTGAACTTATGATGAAATTATATCATACATAGTTAGGTAGAAGTGCCCCGCTCTCTTTAGTGATAGCCAATCAGCAACCAAGAGATGCACTTCAGACCCAATTTCCTCCTTAATGTGAATGTGTGAAATGTCAGTGTGCATCATTCATCTGTTTGTCACTTCTGAGGAGCATTTGTTTACTTCTCACCTACTTGTAAAAGATTTTTCCTTTCTTTTGGTGGTGTTGGCCCCAACACTTCACTAATGAATGAAGCCTTTAGGCTTGTATTTTTTCCTAGGTCTAATGACAAAGATCCAATTCTGTTAGATCTTTTCTCTCCCTCTTCTAAAAAACAAGTAAACACTTAACTCAGCTGAATTACAACTTAACAGCTGACTCTGCAGGCCCATGCAAATCAAATGAAATCTTAAAAATGCAGATGTAGTCATCAGAGTGCTAATTAATAATTTGACTGCTGCCTCTCCACTCCAGATCTTCACTGTAATTGTAAAACAGGGGGGAGGAAGTATCTTAGGGTCATATTCCACCTGGTCTTCCCAGGGGAGTGAGCATGAAGCATTCCTTTTGTGCCTGGATAGGAACTGTGCCACCTCCAGGAAACAAAGGCTCTGTCTCCAGGCTGGAAATACCTGCCTGAAGTTCCTGGGTCGTGGATGTGCATCTGCAGTGATAACTGACAGAGGGAGGTGTAGTTGCTTTCATCTCTCTGTCAGCAACAAGAACAAGGGTACAGAGGTCACCATGCACCAACCTGTCCGTGTGGCCCCACTCCCCAGCAGAACAGGACATGCCCCAGTGAGAGATGGTGGTTTTCTCTTTCCAAAGATTATCCATGCTCATACAGACTTTGCATTCTGGCATCTTATGTGAAGAAATATTCTGCATCCTTGAGGCAAATTTTCCTTGAACTGTCACAACCCCAGCTGCCATCACCTCCTCACCATCATGAACGGGGGCTGCTATCATCTTTAGTACTTTTGCAATCATTCCTTTCTTTCTTCTTTCACGAATGAAAAGTTTAATAATGCTTTAGCAAACAGTTGTGCTGCGTCCTCTAAATGAATGGTGCTGAGATTTGTTTTGTAATCACGACACTTTGGGGAAAGAATAATTCTTGTTTAGAGGTAAGAAGCACTGACAATGGGGATTCCATTCTTTACCCACCTCATTCTCCCCAGCCATGAGCAGAACACTCCTTTACCTTGGCTCTCATTGCTATAGTTCTGATTACGTTTTTTTTAAGTCATGGGGGTTTTTTATGTTAAAGCTCTGTCTTAATTGCTAGCTAACCATCATTCCAACTTTGTATCCACCTATAAAAAAGTGGCAAGGTTTTTTCAGTTAATAAAGACACTTTCAAAATTTTTATAATGTATTGATTCTGGTGTCATTGTGACTGTATTGTTAACGCTTACATTATTTGCATATAAAAAGTACATAACTGACATTAACATATATCAGTTTTTGTAAAATGGTGACAAAACTGTATCCTCACCATGCAAAATTCATGTGGTCTGTTAGAAAATCTTTATTGTTCAATGAATTACAAGATTTACCCAAACATATGCATTGTATTTAACCTGTACATTGCCAGCTCTCTGTGCTTCTTCATAAATCTTGCAACACGTTTTCTCAAATTATCAGGTCTTGAGTTATTTTATTCCTTCAGGATCTGAAATGTTCGTATCTGTAGAAATATTTTTCTAACCCTCATGATCAGAAAGAAAAGCATGAAAGCAAAAACACTAGAGCCTCAAAAAACAGAGAGGCCTTAAAACTTTTTTTTTTTAAATGGTGAGAGATACAGGTAGAGGTGAAAATTTGAGCAGTTTGCACCACATTATTTATAAAAAGCAAAGAATTAATCCTCTTAAGTGAAAATCAATGTGCTCTTAATGGCACATCTTTAACTAAGTTCTTCTGAGTCTGCTGTGCATTTAGACTACGACCATTTCATGTAAGTCTGGTAATAGAGGGAAGTCTTAAAGATGTTGCAAAGGGACCAGAAACAAGAAACAATTAGAGGCAGCACATTTAAGTTATGGAGCTATAAAAAGGCGTGGGTATAAATGTTCCTATTTTCAGGGCTGCAGAAGAATTTTCTATTGAAATCTAGCAAAAGGAAAGAGGAAAAACAGAAGACAGATTCCAATGAAAGCACTTGTCAGATTAGCTCTATTAATTAACCATAAAAATGCAGATCAAGGTACTTGAGATAGCATTAAATCCTCCTCACACAAAACTTTGGCCACGAAAACCTTATTCAGCAATATGGAAGAGAATTTTCTTCCTGTCTAGATAAACATTTCATGCTTTTCCAGACAGCCCAGATTGTGGACTTCTGTGTATATATTCCCGTGAGTGATTTTTCTAACTTAGCTTTTCTGAATGTGAAACATTTGGAACTCAATATACACATAGAGCAAGCATTCACACAATACGTGCCAGATCAATATTTCATGTTTACAAAATGATTTTTTTCAGCAGAGTGACACTTTATCTCTTCTAGTCCTTCATCCTCACTGTCAAATCCCTAACACAGAAAAGTCATTTTTAAATTAAGAAGTCATTTCTTTCTCCTCTTAGATACAGTAATAGTTTTCTAGTTGAGATGTGGCATGACTCGGTATGCAATGAACCAAGCAAACCTGTGCCTCTCACTTTGTTGTTATGCAGTGGGCCAGTTCTGCCAAGAACCCTGTGGCTTTCCTCATCTTAAGCGCTGAACTTTTGATCAACCCTGAGGGAAAAATGCAGGGAAAAAATAATGGGCTCTGAGGTCTTTCTTAGCTTGGAACAAAACCTCCTCCAGGCAGCAAAGGAAATAAACTAAAAGGCTCTGGTAGTAGCAAAAGAATTAGCTTCCTTCCAATTTCTTTGCAGGATTGACTACAAAATCTTTATAGAGTAGGTGAGACCAAAATTTACTCTGATAGAAACACACCCTACAACTTCCGGACAGACTGAGCCACACACTTGGATGCAGAGGTTTACACAGACTGCCTGATGAGGTGTGTCACATCTTACAGCTGAAAGGTTGGAGTGTGTGGATGTGGTCCCCCAGGTGCTCCTAAGGGTAGCCCAAAACAGACTGTGGTCACTGATAGAGAACTAGGGGACTTACAGGACCATGCTGTGCCTCAAAGAGATGGATGGAAAAGTGAGTTAAATACTTACTCTCCCTTTAGCACCTTCTGGACAGTGTGGAGGGACATACACCGAACATTTTGGTTTTGGTCTACAGGAATGATCAACAGAACACAAAAGGGTATGATTCGTTTTGTATGAGAATAAAAAAATTTTTGTTGTTTTTCTTGATCTTAGGAATGAATGCGTTCTGAGGATCTGAAAAACTATGGACAGTTTCTCAAACATGCAGGATTATCCCAGGCACCATGCTGCAAGTCTTTAGATGCAGATGCACTAAACCAAGCTTTTCCAAGCAGTGGCTTTAGTGGCGTTACCATAATGCCACAGTAATTTTTGAGCCTGGCAGCTCATCTACGATATTTTACACAGATTTGCAATTGTGAATTCAAGAATGCAAGAGCTGATACAAAGTGAGATCATAATAATGTTCTTTCTTTGACCAAGACTTCCGTCAGAGGTGTTCTGTTAGAGAATTTTGTTGCAGAATGCAGCTTTAAGGCAAAAACTATATCTGAATTTTAGTGCTTGGGTTTCAGTCACATGACAAAGCCTCCATTTGGTAAGCAAACTTCTAGAATAACTAATTCCCATTCTTTTGTTCTCTCATTCTAAAAGTTGCAGCACTTTCTTGCTTCAAGTTTCCAAGGAAATCTTTCCAGAGGAAAGTTCTTTAATCATAAATTTAAGCACCACCTGCCTTATGCGGACCTAAACATTGGAAACCATCCATGCAACCTTCTGATTCTGTGAGAACTGTGTTAGTTTCAAATGTGGCCTCCAGAACAGAGATGAATGAGATGCATGCAGAAGGAGGAATAGGAGCTTGCCAAGAAGTTGCAGTTTAACATAACACATGAACAGGTCATTGTGAGATAGTCACAAGTTGTCATTGTTTATTTGTTTACCTGCACTCCTGATTCTCTCACCCCTGGTGTCACTAAGTTTAAATATTGAACAGGGTTACACATTTTTATTTCATGGTATGATACTTGGAAATAATCTAATAACCCGGAAAATAAGTGATGGCACTGAAGGGGACTGAATTCCAAATACTTCAGAAGGAGCAGAATACATGATATGTTTCTTTTAAAGAAAGCACAGTATTCTAAACCTGCAAAACTACACTAACTAGGGGAAAAAAAAGTCGTTTCTCCAATTCTCATGGCAGTAGAAATTCTAGACATAAAAGCTAAGGAAAATAAAAATAAGTTAGGTGTTTTTAATCATTCCAGCATACTTTTTTTTAAAATATGACTTCTTTAATCTCATTTGAAGTAGGCCTATTAAACCTAATGCACTGAACACTATGTGATCTGAATAAATTGTGTCTATAGAGCTATCCCCTCTAATGCAAAGTCATAAGAAAAAATATAATAAACTAAGTCATTAATTCACTGCATCATCACTTCTCAGTAGCTTGACACTTCCTGAGTGCTATAAATTTTTGTTGCTTGTTTTATCTGTCTCGACTGATATTGGCATAAAAAACTACTAGGATAGCATAAGATTTTTGGAAGCTTTCATATAAATATAACAAGTGCCTTGCAAACTCACAAGTAATCACCTTGTCTGTTTAAAAATGATAAAAATCTGGTTTTGGATCAGATGCCAAACTTCCTTTCAGATAGTTTCTATTTGCTCTTCAAATGTACCTGGATAGTATAACTATGTATATGACTGTTTCTCAGATACAGTGAAGATGCAATGTTATTTGGATTGGAAAGATGGTGGGTTTTATTCAGAATTACTCTTTAGTAAGTGAGCCCGCAGCCTGGGCTGGTACTTGGAGTTATTCCTCCCTAGGTGCAGGACCCTACACGTGCCCTTGTTGAACTTCACTAAGTTTCCCTCTGCCCAGCTCTCCAGCCTCTCAAGATCCCACTGAACACACAGCATTCAGGTGTATCAGCCACTGCCCCAGTTTTGTACCACCAGAAAACTTGCTGAGGGTACATTCTATCCCATTGTCCAGGTCGTTGATAACCAAATTAATAAGACTGGACCCACTATTGATCCCCAGGGAATGCCATGGACTACAGGACTCCTACTCCACTGATCACAACCCTCTGAGCTCTGCCATTCAGCCAGTTCTTGATCCACCTCACTGTCCATTCATCTAATCCACATTTCCTGAGCTTACCTGCAAGGATATCATGGGAGACAGTGTCAAAACCCTTGTGAAGTCAAGGTGGACACTGCTCTCTCCTTGTCAATCCATCCTGCCATGTCATCACAGAAGGTTGTCAGATTGGTTAAGGGTGATTTCTCCTTGATGAATCCATCCCGACTATTCCCGATGACCTTCTTTTCTTTTATATTCTTGGTAATGACCTCCAGAATGACCTTTTCTATAATCATTGCAGGGATGGAGGTGAGGCTGACTAGCTGATAGTTTCCTGGGTTCTCCTTCTTGCTCCTTTTGAAGATAGAAGTAACATTGGCATTCCTCCAGTCATCAAGCACCTCTCCCATTTTCCAAGATTTTTCAAAGGTTATGGAGAGTGGCAGAGCAACATCTGCCATCTGCCTCGGCACCCATGGGTGCATTCCATCAGGGCCTATGGGTTTATGGGTGTTAAATCTGCCTAGCTGATGACTCAAACAACCCCCAAAATACTGATTCTTCTTTTTCCCAAAAAAGGATAACTGTAAAACTATCACCTAATTATGGTAGTTGACATAAAATGAGAGGAGGACAAGAAATGTCCTCTAATTTCCTCCCATTAAAACCCTTCCCCATTACATGGAATTTGTCAGGAAGGAAAAGGAGACCGGGTGTGATTATTAATGTACTTAGATTGTACAGAGGCCTCCCTGTGGCACAGAGAACCCAGATTCCAGTCCCTGCTCCTCCTCTGCAATTTTCCTCCCATGCAATTTTGCAGTTATCATTCAATGTCATTGAAAAACTGACCTCCATCTGATAGAGGCCTCTCTCTATATAGGCACATCATACTGTTACAGAAGTATTGGAAACACTGTCCTAGCAGCTCTCCAGATAGCAATGTGGTGGGAAACATCTGAATACCAAAGATTAAATAACACTGGACAGCAATAATTTATTACTTTTAGTTTGGCTGATGTGTGTGGGGAGAGGTGATAGACAGGTAAAGGTGACTGTACCTGTTACAATAATTTTCTGACATGCAAGTTTTCCTCTCTTCTTGAGACTGTAAAAGATGGATAACATGATACCAGTTTTTGTTTGCTTCAGAGTTTTTTATTGCCATACATTTTTAGAGAAGCTGAGCAGCTGTACTTCAAATGTCCATGATGAAGGAAGGTGGAAGGGATGCTGTGAACTGGTGGCAGACAAGTGTCAATGCACGTTCAGTGAAAATGTAAGTGATGAGCAGTGAGGGTCCTTTCTGAACTAATCTGGCCCACTTTTTGTTCTCTCCTGCTGACAAGACAAGCGTCAGAAACTTTCATCAAGCCTGCCTACACTCAGGGAACATCAGCAGGAAATTTAGCAAATAATTAGCAATCAGAGTTTACTTGTGAAGAATCGAGTTGCGGGAATTCTTTTTTCCATCTCAGGGTAGCGGGTTGATAATGAGGACTTCCAGTCTGACATAAATCTCTGTTTTCTCGTTGCCTCTTTTTCTGTTAGTCTGAAGATTACAACTGAAAAAAAAAAACCAACCAAAAAAAAACACCACCAAAAAAACCCCCATTCATATTTCTAGGTTTGATTTTTTTTCTTTTGATGAGGACACTCAGCATGGTTAGTCTAATTATTTTCTTCCCACTGTCTCTTATTGTCAGCCAAAATGACAAGTTTGCATAGGTAATGGTTTACATAAACTGTTTGCTCTCTCAGCCCTGCCAAGCCAGTGCTTGCAAGGGGCCAGCTCCAAGTGGAGACTGTGTAAGAGATCAAGCACCCACAATTTCCACTAAGTCATTAACAAATTACAGGTATATATGTTCTATCAGGACACGACTCTGTACAGCTCAAAGCTTAGTACATGAAACCCTCCCAAGTGCATCATTCTCTCAACCTCATTAAACACTTAATTACTTTTATCTTGCACCCAGGATCTTACCAGGAGAAGGAAACGATGGCTGAACACATTTAAAACCGCACCAGAATTTTGATGTTGTTGGTAATGGAAGAGTTACCCATCAATCCTGCTTTTCCAGGGAAACTAGGAAACTGTCACCAATATGACTGGTGGTAATCAGCTTAAGGAATAATGAGAGACCTACTTCTACTAGAACATTCAGTAAGATTCCCATTCATTTTAGAAGGTCAGGGATTTCTGCAAATACGTTCATGCATTTTTCTGCACATTTGCTTACATATCAGGCCCATGAATTATAATGCCAAAAGCATAAAAATGACTGCATATATCTATGTTGAACCCTTGCCTTGGAGTTAATGGTCTATTTACAGAGTGAATAACCATGAGTCAGGTTCATTTCCCATACGGCTCAGAGCAATTTGTTTTAGGTTGGGCCGAAGGTATGGAGAAGGTATGGAGAAGGAACGATGCAGAGTTTACTGGGATTGGGACTGGAGTCATCTGGAACAATTTGGTCCTGGGAATACATGTGGTGTAGAGCTATGTAAAATCTGGTTTCCTGAGGATTACAGAGGTCAAAATTGGCAGGATTTGCACAGGAATTTCTGAAATACATAATCTGTGCTTTTCAAACACATTTGCAGAATATGACTCATATTGTGACTTCTGAGCTGCCTTTTTCCCTTGGTCACAAATAAAAACTATTGCTAAAAACAAAAGATACATTTAGATTCAAAGTACACGGTTGATTTTACTTCATGTTTCCACTAGCCTACATTTTAATGATCAAATAAACATCAGAAAAATAAAATCAAGACAGGTTCAAATAAAAACTGTAATAACTGTCATTAATGTTCAGGAGAAATTTCATTTTCTAAAAAAATAATGTATTCACTGTATTAAATTTATTTCATTTTCTAATTATTAAAGACAACAAAAAGTGGGACAGGAAAGGGAACACCTGTACAGGACAAACGAGCTGACCAGACTTGCATCAGTGGAAGCCATGGTGCATGCTCTGCCTCCTCCAGAAGCACCATTGCCAGCTTTATATTCAGCATTTGCCTTTTCAGGATTATTTGTAATCATACAGTGTCTTTCACCTGAGGGTCTCAAATGGTTTAAAAACAATTTAATCTATCATTGCTCACTTGCTGCTGGAAGGCTTGTTCCCCACTCTGATCACCCCAGCTGCCAGCCTGCAATCCATCTCTTGGTACCCTTTCAAACTGGAGCTGTCATTCCCAGGCACAGGAGGTGTTCCCTGAACACAGCCCTAAAGCCCCTTCATTGATCTCCCTCAAGGCCTCTTGGAAAAGCACCTTTGCCATGATGTCAGTAACATTAAAACAAACCAGAGATTTGGTAAATGCGTCTGTTGCTGAAATGCTGAGGCTACTGCCTGTTATACCAGCCAGCAATACACTCCTGAACCTTCTGTACCCACCCATTTGCTCACTTCTCCTTCTCCTTGGACTATAAGTTCCTTGAGATAGGGATGAATTTTTTTGTTCTGAGCCTATGAACCATTAAGTAGTTTAGGTCCAGGTATGTAACTTCAGACTCCTAGATACTATGACCTTGCAAATATTCTAGAAATAAGTAATAAATCTGACAAATGTAAATGATCCCTCCAGATGTGAGGAAATGAGAAGCCAGGCTCTTAGTTAACTTACTGAGTACTTAATCACACAGTCTTTGAGGATCCTTGAGCATACCCAATATAGCTGAAGGTGCAATTTGAGTGATAAATTATGGAGTGCATAACAGTAATTTTTAATATTCACAAACCCAGTCTATTCATGTTCACAAAATCACTCTCTTTACATGAGAGAGAAGTAAATGACCCCTTGGATACATGACAACTTTTACCACTAATCTAATATATTTCCTAGGCACATAACACTGGAGCATTGAGGACCAGAGGTACCATCCAGTGAAGTGACTGGAAGGACTCCCATTGAATTGGACAGAAGCCAATTAAGAAAACTGGACATTGCTTGACCAGCACAGCATTTATGCTGCTTTCCAGTGTCTGACCATATTCATTAAATTTTAAATGGAAACACTTTTAAATTGGTGCTGACACTGCTTTAGCACCATAACACTGTGAAATTTTCACTTACTATTGGCTTTTCATTTCTGTGATATTCCCATTAAGAGTAATGTCTATTATTTGGAAGGGTAATATAGAAAGAAATTACACAGTTTGCATTAACCATGCCGTTGTGAGCTGGTAAATATCAGCAGATGCCTTAATGAGGCAATGGCATGAATCCTGCATGCAACTATTTATTCAGCCTATTCATTATTGACTTTTTATAGTTCCTTGCATGGATTTAAAAAAAAAGAAAAAAATCATCCAGCACACTTACTTCTCTTGTTTAGTATCATGCTCTAGCAGGTCTTCAGGCTTCTCCCTTCCTTGACTCACTACCCCTCCATGACAGAGGAAGGCTGTCTTCCTCTTTCTTAATTCGTGGTTCACAGCAGATAGATGAAATTTTTAAGGAAGAATATGTATCTTCTTAGTCAGGTTGATAGGCACGAGTAGCCAAAAGGGGCAGAGTGCTGAATCTAGCTTATGTCCAGAAGTATTTGGAAGATACTAATCTCACTAAAAGGTAATTACTTGTTTCTTTTATCTTTAAATGCCCATATGCAACCACCCATAAGCATCCCAAACTTGCTGTCTGCTTGCGAGTAATTAGAGAAAATTAATTTGAAAAGAGCAGGTGGGTGTCTCATCACAGCTATAAAAACTGGCCACACAACTGACCATGACAATGACTAAATTAAGTAACTGCCTGAGAGGCCACTAATCAAGAGGTTTTAACATGGACTGAAAAACAAGGTAGTAATAAGTCTGCCTGTAAGATTTTTTTCATCTAAACTTCAGAGGTGATGCCTCATTTATTTTGAAAATTAGAAATCCAGAGCTTTTAGAAAGTTTGGGGATTTTAATTCCATTTTCTCTTTTTTAATATATCTCTCATCCATTACTATCAGTGTTTTGTAGGTGAATGACATGAAGACAGCAGGGAAGGAAACTTATCCTTTGAAGGGTGGTGAATCATGAAATGTTTTGATCAAAATATTAGTTTGTTATTTTGATGTGTTTTCTGCCCCACAAAACTGGGCTTACATCTGCCAGGACGTGTGTGAACAAAAGTAGACCAAAACAAAAAGGGAGCTGGTGGAGGTGGTTTGCTCAGCACTGCAATTTTTTTGTTATTACAAAAATGTCTCATTCTCTCCTGGACTGAAATCAAGACCTTTTCTTCTCTATTTGATTGATTGGCCAAGAGCAAATAAGTGGTCACAATGCTGGTATCAGAATGACCAGGAATCTGAGCATCCAGGCAGTCATCTAGGAAATGTGTATCGTGGCTTCTATCTTTATTTTAAAACTTGTTCTACTGGAACTGAAATTAAAATCCCCATTGGTTATAGCTTCAATTTCACATATCTTGTACTTATTTTTCACCCTATTCATTAGCTTGTTTAGAACCTGAAGTCAAGGGGAATTTCAACAGTGACTTCAGTGGGAGCAGTGTCAGATCATTAAACCTCAGTACTTTTAGAAGTATCTTTTAAAAGCCATCCAGAAGGGAGCCATGGGAGAGAAACTAAATGAAGTGACTTTACCTTACTTCAAAGAGCAGGAAAGGGAAAAAAAAGCAAAGCAAGCCTGCTCTTTTTCTTCTTTAAATGCAGAATCATGTACAGCCTGAAGGAAATATTTTAGGAACTCAGAGAGCTGAAATCCTGCTCTGTGATGGTGTTCAGTATGCTATCAATATCAGGTCTAATTGATGGCATGCTTACATCAGCTCTGCTACCTGATTAATTAATTTGCTGATACCTGGTGCTCTCTAAATCAGACCTGTTTCTTCCAGTCCAGATCTGAAAATCTTTCCTTTATTTTTTTTCACTTAAATTATTCTTGCTGTCTTTAATGTACCCCTTTACTTCTAGTATGGTGCCAGCTTGCAGAGCAATCCTAGTCTTCTTCCCTTGGTCCTTTGCGCTTCCAGCTTCCTGCTGCTCTTCCTTTTGCTCACTGTAGTTGTTATTAATGATCTCCCTTCACCTGTCTTTTGCTCTAATAATAATTTTGTTGTCATATATACTTGAATTGTCCATGATCATGTCTTATTTCCCATGCCATTTGCATCTTCTGTAGTGTTTTGCTCTGTACATAGCAGTTCCAAGCTCACTTGCCTCTGTCTTGCTTCTGCATCTGGAAAGAGTTTTTTCCTTTATGAAGCCAGAGACCTCGAGGCATTGCTGTACCATCTGAGCCACCTGGCTATGTAAAGAATATGAAAGTTATGTTGAAACAACCTCCCTGCAAAGTGCTTTACATGCCAGAGGCTGATCAGTGACTTTGATGGAGGAAAACCAGGGAGGTCAGAGACCATTTGACATCAGCAGGGCTTGAGAGGAAGTGAAGTTTTAGTCTGTCCTTTCAGTATTTTGGATCTCCTGGGCAAAAGGAAGGCCTCTTGCTGCCAGTGTTCACCAGGTTTTCTGTTGAATTAACTCAGTGGTTTCCCATTGCATGCCCAAAGAGAAGAGAGAAAAGTAAAATCTCTTCTGCCTGTTCCCACTTAGCTGTAACACTACCGTGGGCCCAGGGAGTGCAGGCAGACAGCCAGATTTCGAGCTTCATTTCCCTTCTGCCCTCTGATGCAGATTTATTTATGCAAGTGCTTTTTAAGGCAGCAGCCCATCACCTTTAAGTGCTTCCCTGATCACCCGCTGATTTCTCCAGCCTGTCTTTTCTCAACAGTTAGGGCAGCATTAGACCTGCGAGTGATTTAGAAAGAAAGGAAATGCTAATGGGGAAGCAAATACAGATGGAGGCATTGGGCCTATTTTCTCCTCTCCCAAACCAAAGGTCAAGAATACATTATCAGTCTGAATAACCTTCAGATAAAGAAAACCACTAGCTGGGAAAGCACAAAATAATGCCTTTAAAATATTGCCTTGACATCACCTTGCAAAGTGGTAACTAATAGGCCTAAAGATACTTCTGAATTTCTGTGTCATATCTGAAGGGAAAAGTCTTTATTCCTCAGAACCAGCTGAGGGCTTTTCAGCCTGAAAGAATTTACTGCCTATGAGAACAATTTCTACAAATTGTAATAGTTGGCCTAATAAAACCTTATCTCTTACATACCTTGCCAAACACTGCAAGCAATGGGTGTATTGCAGAGGTGTATGAGTGCACAGAGCTGTGTGCAAAAGGCACACCAGCTTAGAAAGCCTGAAAAATGCTATTTTCTTTATAAAGCCCTGTGGAGATTTGCAATGGGAGATGCTGATAAGAAAAGACCAGTCGGTATAAGTGCATCACTGTAATCAACTATGGCTTATATTATGGTCATCACTGTTACCCAAATGTTGGACCTAGATGCAAAGCAGGAGACTCCATATTTCTTATTACACTACACATTTCTCATCAGAAGCACCTGGCTCCCAGACTAGACACTAGACTGGCATATCTGGGCCTGGGACACTGCCTCCTGATAAGTGGTGGCAATCAATACTTGTTGCTTTGTTTTTTCTGTTGAATGCCCATCAGTCCTCATCTTGTGTTTCCTCTGCTGACAAGTACCAGGAGTAACTCCTGTAAGAGGCATATCTCAGCTGGTTCAAAAGCTGGATTAAAACCAGTTATAAGCATTTCTGGAACTTAAAACAAAACCTTCCTTTGGATTTCTGAAATCATAACGAAATTGTCCTCCAAGAACACACTTTTCTAGGAGCAATCACGGAGTTTGAGTCAGTGACAGAAAGTAAACTTGACATCAGTGTGATACAACAGCAACAATATTTCTAGATGATTGATAAGAAAAGCACTTCCCAGAGGTGATTTTGGCAGGTGCTCGTTAATTCAGTTCTCCAGCTGCCACTTTGACTCATAAACCTGCCAGGAAGAAGGGACCACAAGTGGCCACCAACTCCCTCCTCAGAAACAGGCTTAAGCTTACACTTTGACCAGACTAAGTGTGCATGGTCTGCTTTTACATTCCCCCACTGAAGAGGAATCTCTTACCAGACTCTTCGATTTTATTTCTTACATTCAACTTAAATCTTCTTTGCTGCCAATTTAGTCAATTTGTTCTCTCTTTGTAAAAACTTTTTTAGTTATTCAAAGACTGCTACCTTGTCCCACATCTATCCTGCTTTCTCCGACCTGTATAAAAGTGTATTCTTTTAATGCATTTGTAGGCCTTGTTGACTGATTATCTGATATTTTTACTGTTCTTTTTTGGGCTCTCTTCAACTGGGTTTTTTTAATGGACACATTATTCCAGGCAACAATTTCTCAAGACAAATGGAAGAGAATAGATCTCTCCTCTGTTTTCTGTATGACAAACTTACATTACCAGTCCTATAATTACAATGTCCAATATGTAAATGCTGCTTTTCCTCACTGTTTTCCCAGTCTCTGTCTTAAGAAATGTCTTTCAGTTTAATCCTAGAATAAAACAAAATCTTAACTTGTATCCAGCAGGCCTATTTTTAAGTCTGTTGGGAAACCCCAATTATGTCTTTGTTATGCTTACAGTCTTTGTGAAAATTACAGTAATTCTCAAAATGCCATGGGAGAAATTCTGTGTTGTAGGATTTTAGGAAAAGCTCTTTCTATTACCATTCTTTGACTTGCTTAACAAAAGACAAGGGTGATGGACTCTTTGTCATCAAGGGCAACAGACCCCATCCCATGTTGAGCATGTGTCTTGTAAGAGTCAATATTGATAACTTGGTATAAAGTCAATATTTTCTTCACAGAATTACAGAATGGATAAGGTTTTAAAGGACCACAGATGATCACCAGTCCAACTTCCCTGCTCAAGCAGGGCCATCCTAGAGCACATGGCACAGAGTTGCATCCAGATGGTTCTTGAATATCTCCAGGGAGGGAGACCTGACACCCTCTCTTCAGATACTGACAGACATTGATGAGGTCCCCTCTCAGCCATCTCTTCTCAAGGCTGAACAGGCCCAGCTCCCTCAGCCTTTTCTCATAACAGAGATGCTCCCTCCAGTCCCTTCATCTCTGTAGCCCTCCCCTGGACCTGCTCCAGGAGCTCCAAGTCTCTCTTGTACTGAGGAGCCCAGAACTGGACCCAGCACTCCAGATGTGGCCTCAATAGGGTTGAGCAGAGGGGCAGGATCCCCTCCCTCAACCTGCTGGCAATGCTCTTCCTAATGTACCCAAGGACTCCATTGGCCCTCTTGGACACAAGGACACGCTGCTGGCTCATGGGCAGCTTGTTGTCCACCAGGACCCACAGGTCCTTCTCCACAGAGCTGCTTCCCAGCAGGTCAGATCCCAGCCTGGACTGGTGCCTGGGGTTGTTCCTCCCTTGGTGCAGGACCCTGAATTTTCCCTCGTTGAACTACAGACTTCTTTTCTGCCCATCTCTCCAACTTACTGAGGTTCTTCTTAAGGGCTGCACAGCTCTCGACTGGGTCTATTTACACTCTGACTACTGGCTCACCAAGAAAGATTGTCAGACAGCATTCGCACAGTTTCAGTCAGAGTACCAAGGGAGCAGTCCTGCTCAAGGTATTGGCTTGTGTTAAAGAGGTTGAGATAAAGATTAAGACAAAGAAACTATCCTGAGGCTGTTCTTGTGTTACAACCTCTATAAAAAAAATCCAACAATCTTACATTTCCTGGAAGATGAAGAGTAACTGAACACAGGAAAAATACTCTTGCGATGATGGATGTAACAGCACAAACTGTTACCTGTTTCTATCTTGACCCAGGTGTCAGAATTCTCCCCTGAAACAGTTCCAACGAAGAGACCAGCTTTCCACCATATCTATCCAGTCCAATGAAAGGCTATAGCTGAAGTAATTTAATTTCTTCCTAAGCGTGGCCTCAGGATCTGGTTAGATGCCATTTTGCCTGATACAGACAAGCCTTTAGAAGTGCTTAATTTTCTCTGTCTGGACAGACAGTAAAAGTTTTATTGAAACTGTAATGAGGATAGAATTGTCTTTGAGAGGCTTTTGTTGAGTAGAAGCTATACATTCCCACTTCCCTTTTACTCTGCAGCAAACTCATTACTGTGGCATTGGCCACAGAGCAAAGTGTAATCTCTTTTATCCTATTCTTTGTCACATTAAGACAAAGCCCCATCTCTTTGCTATTATTTCTTCTTTTTGGTCTATGTAATTAATACTGAGGTCCTTGCAATGTTGTGTTTCTCAGATCATATTGGAAATCAACTGCCATAGCCACAGTCTTGGGCAGAAATCCAGGTCCCACCATCAACCTGCAGGCCCAAGAGCAATGTTCATCACTACTTTCTGCTGTTCAGTCACTTGACTCTGGTTTCTCTGACTTTCTTTCTCAAACAGTGCTCAGCCCCCTGAACCACGTATTGCTTTGGCTCTGACAAGCCCTACCTCATATGCCTTGATCTTGCTATTGACCTTAAAATTTCCAGCTCTATCTTTGTAGAGAGTCAGTTTTTTTCTACTTAGCTGGTAAGAAATGTGCCATAGGCCAAAGACGTACCCTGTAGAACCTTTTCATATCTGAACAAGCTTCAGATGGCTTTTGGTGCCAGAAAATTGTCTACCTGACAAAAATATTTGAGGAAGGAAAGAAGGAAGCCACAAGTAGATGGAATGAAATCAGTAACTCTGAATATTTAGAATTATTTGGGGTACTTAGAACCCTGCTTGGAAAATATCGGGTTACTTTATATTCCAAGTGTTAATAATTTTTGATTTAATATGATTAGTAATCATATTAACTTACAAAAATCAGAAATGTGCTAGCCAACGTGTTTTAAAACATACACAATTTCCCTACCCAAAGGAAGGCGTGTAAGGTCCATATAAGGTAAATTTCATGTGAAAAGAAGGTCAGACGAGGCCAGAAGTTTACAACTTCAAAGGAACTCACTGTTTCACACTGGCAACAAAGCTGTTTTTCCAAGTTCCTTGCAAGAAATGCAAACAGAATTAAACAAATATGTTTGATTAAAAAACAAAGAAATGGAGCATTCCTTTCCTAAGGCTTGAGAATTGATGTGTCCATGGATGGGAGTGGTTTCTCCCACATTTTTTAAGGTGTTTGAAACAAGTAGAGACAGTCAGACAGATTTAAACTTAACGTGCTAAAAGGATTCAAGTACATAAATCAAACATTTTGTGTGAAGCAAAAAGCTAAGCTCCTTCATAAGGAGATATTGCTCAGTTTGGTACTGTAGGAGAAATTACACAAACCACTGCCCATAGAAAACAGCATAATGAATAAAATTTGCCTTGAATTATTTATTTTTAGTGCTTTATTTTATCTCCTTTATCTTGCATGGCCTGGAAATTGTTCTTGATGAGAGCTTTTTGAGCATCTGAGTCTCAAATTAAAACAACACATTAATGTCTTCTATACATAGAGGTAGAAAGATTAGAGTGGAGTGCTTAGAAATGCACTAGATTCAACACTTTCCACTAATGGGACCACTAGTGTGCACCACTTAACTGCCTTAAAATATATCCATAAGATACAGTATTCTTGGTTGTATGATGACTGAATAAAATTTAATAGATGCAGAAGTGACAGAGCAGAACTAATCTTTTCCAAAGTACCAGCTCTATAATAAACTGTATTTGTTTTGAAATCTGATTAAAAACATGTCTTGAAGCACTAGCAAGACCTTAGAAAGCGGGAAATCAAACATAGTGTGGGCCATAAATTTCAAATGGCCAGATCACCTGTAATTAAAGTGATTTTTTTTTCTTATTGAGGAAGGTTTAGTTGTTGAGGTTTTTTTGTCTTTTTGTATCAGAGCCTGTTATCCCTTTAATACCTTGCAAAAGCCAAGCCTTCCTGTCTGTGGTAACAAAGAAGAAGCAATCCTCCAGAGTCTGTCTGTGCTGGGCTTTAATATCAGAAAGGATGATGAGTGATCTTCAGTCCAAAATGCCACCACACCTTAATAAGTGATTGTGTCAGTGCAGCTTGCTTGTGTGCTCTCAGCCCACCCCGAGTGCCACACCAAGCTTAGCCCTTAGTGAAAGGGAATTTAAGAAACCTGTGCCATGATCTAAGAATCTACTGTGGAGGGTTACCAGAGCTAACGATGGGTAAAGGGGATGACAAAAAACAAGGTAAATTCATTACTCATTTAAGCCCTTAATCTAGCTGCAGTGGTCCATCTACTGCCAGTCTGGTGGACTGATTTACATGTACTCCATTTACTCTCATTACAAGTAAGCTTCCTCAAAAAAATGAGAGTTAAATAGTTGAGAGAAAGAAGCAGGCTTCTGTCTCTGAATCAGCCTGTGGTGCTGAACAGAAGGTAAACCTTACCAGAGGTCAGCTTCACCCATCCACAGACGGGAAGAGCAGGAATCACAAGCTTCAAAAGAGGGAAGCAAATCTTTATGGTTGCAGGGCATCTTCCCTGGGATGGTGGGTGCTGTAAGGGAGCAAACCCTCCTGCTTTTCCTTAGACTTTCATTGGACTTTTGTTTCTCTTCTAAGAAAGCATAAAGGTCGTATTCTGAGGTCTCTTAGATGCATGATTTACAGGCTACTTACAGGGGTGTAAACCCTCTGCCTGCATAACCAAATCAGTGTCTACAGATAGGACTCACTCTGAGGTGTGGCCACATTTTATACTCTCATTGTAATCTTCTGCTTCATAAATACCTTAGCTGAGAGAAAGAATCAATTGAAATGTCTTTTCTGCAGATGGAATTTCATGTTTTTGAAGTAATGGACATTTTCACATATAAAAGACCTGCTTTTATTGAAAAACATCTCTTCCAAGAAAAAATAAATCAAAACAACAAGGGAAACAATCTCGGCATTCTGTGGTTCTGTTACAGAACATCAGCAACCTAATTGTGTGCTTGGACTGCAGTGATAACAAAGGACATATTGAAGAAAACGGTGACTAAAATTATAGAAGCACATGTGTTTGGGCCTTTTATGAAGGAATAAGCTTTCAGATGGCCCCTATGGTCACCTTTCCATGTCTATTGTCAGAAAGATGTTCTCAGCCTGTCTTCTGACCTCTTCTGCAAGGTGTGGGGGGAAAACGAAGAAAATGCTTAAGGAAATATCCCATATGGCCTATTTAGGCATAGTAGTAGGAGAACTTAGCCTGAACTACATTCACAGGACTGTTTGCCACATTCAAAATAAGTTTGGAGTTGGTTGTCTTTAACTATATCACAGTATGCGATACATGAGCACCAATTCAGCAGAGGCTTTTTATTGAATTTGTCTCTCTGGCTTTTCTTATCCGTACTAACTTTAGATAGTGTTTTCACCAAGATATTCAGTTTGGTGCAGCCAAAACTTCTAGTACCACCCACAGATACTGATAAATGTTTTGCATTCAAAAGTAAATGTAAGTCTTGCATCACTTTTCCTATCCTCTTCCCCTTTATGAGATAGTTCTATAACGTAGTCTGATGTGCAGAAAAGTACTGAAATAAAAGAGGAAATTTAGGGATTTACTGTGACACATCTGGCAGGGAATCCAGAGGGCACATTATCTTTAAACCCATCCCTCCAAAATCCCACCTCCCACAGCATAAGAGGGCAAAGGAGAAATGTGGGATCCTGGGCCAGGTCAGTCTTACACATCTCAGTTTCATGGTTTTAAGATTTATGAACCTAGGAGCAACCAAACCCTTTAGAGACCTTCTAGTCATGTCTCACAGGCACTGAAGTGCTTTATCAAGTGCTTTATCTTCATCTGGTCTTTCCTTCTTACCTTGTCTGACTGTGGCAGCACTAGAGGACTATATGGGGGAACAGCAAATTTTTTACTTCAAAATCTTCATTATTAGATGAGGAAGTCTTCACTCCCTCTCTTTGTAGTAGAGAAGTAATCTGTCTCCTTACCCACCACTCTGTCAGACACTGCTTCTTTGTGCTTAATATACTTTGAGTAGGATATTCTAATTTCAGTTTTGGCAAGAGAAAAGGAGAGGAGATCCTGTCCATAAAAGCCACATGCAATAGCTTGCTGAACTCTTACAGGGAAACCAGTCAGATTGCAAGATGCAATAATAAGTTTCCCTCAAAATACATCTGATTACGTAACAGGTTGCTGTATTAAAAATTAAATAAGGCTTGAAATATACAGCAATTTGCAGGCACTAGGGAGCATGCTTAATAAAGAGAGTGCATTAGTTGTTCCTGCTTTCTGAAATCCAGTCTATAAATACTGTAACATCTTTCTATTTACTTCAGTGTGGGAGGACCAGACTTTGTGAACCTGCTTGTTAAAATCAGCACTCAGTTCAGTTTGAGTGACATCTTTTTAGCTGTGCTTTGGTGTTAATATTGGTCTAATCAGCACATGACAATTGCTACTCAGGTCCCTGGGGACACTGTACCTTGTGCATTCCCTAAACACAGCATGAATGTGGAACTTGATCCTTCCAGGAAGAGTAACAGGACCTGAACAGGATCCTAACCTCTCCCAGGGGCCACACAGCAGTTCATGGGGCTCAGTAGTGTTACACTAGTTTGGCAGAGGTTATGCTAACACTTCTATTAACCCTCCAAGCACAGTCGATGCAAATCAGACATTTCTCAGAGATATATGGAACTGCTTTCCAATGCAAGTTAGGGAGACAAAGGCACTTCAGAAACATCCTGCTTGGTATCACCACCACCATCTTACGGTTCCCAAACACACTTAAAAATCAGACCCCTATGGGCACAGTTCTCACTGGAAATCCTACACTGACTTTAGGTAAGATATGAATTCACACGGACGCAATTCAAAGAAAGCCTTCTAAGCTCATGTTTCGTGGAATAACTATTCATTGGCAAGGTGAGAGGGGAAGAAGGAGTCAATAGACAAGCTCCCAACTTACCTTTAGGATGAAGTTCCAGTCCCTCTAATGGTAGCTGTTCAAGTATTTTACACAAAGAAAAGCCCTACCAAGGAAGACTGAGAGTCCCTTGGTTGGTGCCCAAGACACCTTCTGAAGATGTGGGTGCCCACTTCCCTCCAGGAGCAGAGGGCTCTGACCCAAGGGTGGGCTCAACCCATGAGGCCATTGGCTAAAAGCAGGCATTGCTGCAGGTGGTGTCCTGCAGGGGCCTCTGCCTGTGCTGGTGCCCCACAACAGCAGCCCGAAGGAGGGTGAACTCAGCCAGATGGTTTGCACTAGACAGGCACAGAGGATGGTCTGAGGATCAGAGAGGGACCAACATTCTCCCACCTAGCTACTCTAAGACTCGGTTAAAAATTTTTAGGGCACTGTCATGTTATTCCTGGGGTGTGCATCTACAACATCGCACTTCTCCAATCATGCAGAAAGAAGTTGCCAGTCCACTACTTTTCAGGAGTACTTTGCCCTTCTATTTTCGTAAGCGGCATGGGAAATGGTAGGTCTATGAATGTGTCTCAGAGAAGTTAAATGAAACGACTGTGCATTGGGCTTGTGCAGTTTCCTTCCTGTCACATTCAAACCCATCAGCAGCCCAGTCCAAGCACACACTGGGCTAGGTTAGCGAGCTCATCAGGCATGCTATCCTCGCCTTCTGACTTCCTCTTGGAAATAAAAACGGTGGCCCTAATGAGAATTAATTAGGGTTGGGGGTGGATTGGAGGATCCATCATGGTTTTGTTTGTGTTGTTTGTTTTCTGTAAACCCATGGAGGGAAAAAAAATCATATTACTTCTCTATGCAATATAGTAAACGTAATAAAAAATGAACACATGGTAATTAGCTTCTCCATTAAGTATACCAAGCACAGACAATAGCAATCGTGCAGTGCTGATTACAGACATTATCCTTGCCTGGACTTTTTTTTCCCACCATTCAATCAACACTGCTAAATAGAAACTTCAGTGTTCAATATTATAAGACACTAGCTGGCAGTTATACAAAGATGCTTTACACAATGTCATCTGGCTGCTTGCCTGATTCTCATATTACCTTCCTGTCTTGCCTTATACGCTAATACGCATGGCTGATTAGAAGAAAAATGCAGAAGCTGCTTCCTTCTCGTCTTGCTTTTTTCTCCAGCTTCATGCCTTGAGGGAAAAAAGGAATCACATTTGCTAATTTTGCCAGCAGTGCTTAACCTGGGAATGGAACAATTTTCTTTCAATTCTGCATTAGTTATAATTCATACACAAACACTGCCTTGCACCAGACTAATTGGGCAGTCTTTGATTCCACTGAGAGAAATGGTGATTACTGTTGTTGTACAGGAGTCCTCTAGTAGCCTCAGTAAAGAGAGTCTCAGAGTTCAAAATAAACATTTTCAAGGGCTGTACAGTATCCAGGGGTCAGATGTCTGGAAACAGGATTTCAGACTGAAAATCCCAGAAGCTCAAATGACTCTGGAAAATGTCAAGGAACTCCTTAAGTGACTGCTTTTGGGTGGATTTGCTGATATCAGTAGATCCCTTGGGGAGTCACAGTAGAGTTTACGCCAGTTTCTCGAGGAAGATAAGCCTTCTTGCAGGAAAAATAATTTTCACACGTTGAAAAAATGTTGAGGTTCGTATTCATGTTTACATATTTCTGTTTTACTCTTTGATTTCTTACGGTAAAGCTCCATCAAGGCAGTTGTTGTAGAGCCAGGTTTCTAGGACAAACCTTCCTTTTTCCCTGGCTATTTTAGCCAGGTTGAATTTGAAGTCTAGTCAGGTGTCCAGGATTTCCATATATCTAGCAGCCACATCAGAGCAAATTCTGTGTATCTGAAAAACCTGGGCATGCATATGGACATGGTTTATAGCAGAATAATCAGTGCCTAGGATGTCTCAGACACATGTTCAGGTGCAAGTCACCTTCATGGCAAACATATCACAAGTCCAATAATTTTCCAGTTCCTCAGTGAACCTTTCAGGAAAAGCATGGGGGAAAATATGGGACCTTTATATTAAGAATAGGAATTTTTTTACACTCTTAATTGATATATCACTGCATAGGTATAGATCAAAGTCTACAGGCTGAAACCTTGCCTTGCAGCTTAGCAATAACTCTGGAATCAGGCTGGATTGTGAAAAAGTGGGTCCTGTAACAAATGACCCGAGTGCACACAGGGCAGCTGGCCCTGAGTCAGACAGGATCTGTTCTCCAAGGATTGGTCACTAAGCACTGCAATCAGCCACCAACTGAAAGGGTGAAAAATAATTTTCTCAATTTATTCCGTCATTGCAACAAATGGACTTCAAAGTAGTCAAAGAATTCAATGATGGATCTTCAAATTAACACATGTATAGATAGGTATGCATATATAAAATTTATATACAAATGTGTTAGTATACATTAAAATGTGTGGGTGCTGCACAGATTGGAGAAACTTCAGGCCACCTACAAACCTCCTCCCTTTCCAGCTTTGTGACTGCTATACATGAGCTTATGCCAATGGTATGATTGGCAAAGTACAGGACTAGAAACTAAGCACCAGGGACTGAAGAGTCTCCTGGAAAGATCTATTTTTTTTAAATATGTGCCTATGAGTGTAAGATTTCTGTGACTAGAAGATGAATCCTAGGACTACCAGGCACTACAGCAGAGTTTGAGCTGCTTCTGTAGCCTGAACTCACTGGCACAGAAAAGTTGGGCTGGGACACCTCTGCTCATCTGCAGTGGCAGCAGCTCACAATCCACAGGATTGTACATCTCTAAAGAATATTTAAAATGTCAGGAAACCTCTTTCACATATGTAAGACTTAAGCTAAGCAGGTCTGTTTTACCAGAAACATGTTCTTTTGATAAGTTCCCCACCCATCAATGAGTACACAAAATGCAGTTTCACTGCTGGTGCTCTTCACACATTATGATTGGCTAAGAAGAAAAGGCAAAATACAGGTCAAGTGCTGCATTTAAAAGCATATTTTAAATCCTATCCAAATTATACACTGGGTTTTTTTAATCATACTTACACTTCAGAGGGTGATACAAAACCCTGCCCGGTCAACAGCATCTGGACTTGCTTCGTTCCCATGAGCCGAGCAATAAGCAGGACCTCAAACACCCCATCTGCCTCCTACTGTTAGAAGAGAAACAGCTCAGTGCTTATAGAAATCTTTGAGGGATTTCAATCTGCTGTGTCAGACATGAAGTGCTGGTTTTTTTCTTAAGAAGACATTGAAGGTCTGCTGAGGGAAGGAGAACTCATAAAAAATTAGGTTCACACTATGGCTATGAAATGCGTCTTTTTACTAATCTCTCATTTCCCTCAGAACCTCTGGCTCTTGCAAAGACTGTAGCACTGATCATGAGTTCAGTCTTGTCCTCCATGCAGGTCATTTTCAGAATTCAGACAGCACATTTTAAATACAAGGCCACTATGACCTCTTAACCCAGCATGTGAAAAGCTGTTGATGTCACCTAAGAATGCTTCAGACCTCAAACCCAGACTTCATCCCCCAAAGCAGACATGATCAAATACCCAGCTTTCATGTTTTCACATGAATGTATGAGTATATTCCTTCAGAGGAAATATTTGGTGCTACACTGCTCTTCAATGCAGAAAAAAGAGATCTAGGGCTGGTGAAAAGCTAATCTAATGAAAACCTAAAGTGACTCTTCTTTTAAAGCAAAAAAGAAATTAGTATATTATCCCTTTTTGTGTGTCTTCAAATTGAAGCTTGATTCTTTTTAACAAAAAACAAGTTACTGGTCTCAGAGAAGAGGTAACTGGGTAATATTTTGTGATGCATTGAAAATATTGTCTCCAGAAAGGTTGGATTCTGCTTAATTCTGAAGAAAAATATATCTATTGCATGTGTAGAGCGTGAATGAATAAAACCACACGTTCACAAAGACCTGGTCCTTCAGCACAGGTCAGAACCATTTCCACAAGACACCTTGCACTGTGTTTCTCCTGGCTTCTCCACCACCACCACTGCTCACATCTTCTTGCATGTACCCAGAAGGACAGGGAGTAAAACATCCCTCGTACATCACCAACCCTTCCAAAAATACTTTAAATAAATGTGGTTTGAAGGGCCCCTGTCACATCCCTCACGTTCCATAGGCAGCTGAGTGCATTGCACCCTGTTCAGCATCAAGCTTTTGATGATGTTGAATAAGCAGTTACTGTTCCAGCTATCTGCAGGACTTACTGTGATTTGGATGTCTTGTAGGTTCTTGCTTTGGAGCTTAGGGGTTAGTTCTTTCAATTTAATTGGAAAAGAAAGAAAAAAAAAAAAAGAAAAGGAAATTAAAATTTATCCTAACTAGGTCTTTTTGTTACCTCAAACAATTCTTAATTGTGCTTTCCTGTGCAAATGGTTGCTTCTTTATATTAGCTAATACTTAGAGCGAATTTCTTCAAAAAGCATTTTATATGTGCATCAGCGTTTATTTGGTAATGTATTTTGAATCTTCCTGCAGACTTTTCATGGTGAAATATCCTGTTCTTGCACATCTTACAGTAATCTTATTAAGTGATTTGCACCTCTGATTTCTTAAGTCAACACATGGCGTAATATGACATCAAATTACATCTGACCTTCTCTGTTCCTTCAAAACCACAATTTATCAGAGATATGTGCATTTTACAGTAGATATCTTTTACTTTAAAATGTGGTCACAAGAAGCCAAAGGTTGCCAGTATTACCTATCTTATCTGCAGAGCAGCTCGTAAATGCATACCCAGATTGTTACAGTCATTTTTCTTGTCCCTATTTTCAAGCTAAAATAACATTTTAGCTTATAAACTACAACCAAATAAGGCAGTGAACTCAGATAATGCTCAGGGGAGATTATAGGAAGCATATCTCGGCACAAATTAACCACAGTCATTTAGGACCTATAATAAAATCTGGCAATTTGCCAGTTTGCCAGCTATTTAATAAAGGATCATTTAAGCCACGATTTAGATTTTTTTTGTTTGTTTTAGAGAAATAAAGAATGACTCTGAATTCTTGAGCTTAAATCATTAGAAGACACATCTCTGTGTTAAAAGAGTTATTTTTGTACTGAGCTGGCATGGGTACTTTGTCCTGACAGACTGTTTTCACACTGTAAAGCAGATTCTTTTGAGCAAAGTTTAGCACAAGGCTTTAATGTATTGTGCCAGAAACAAAAACGCAGTGAGGTAATGCCATGGGATAACACTGAAATATTAGTGAGGAGGAAAGCTAAGAGCTGGCAGCCTCAGTGCGTCAGGCTGGGGTTTTATGAGCATCTGGGCAGACTGAAGGGATGGGCAGTGCCAGCAGGCAAAGCATCACCCTTTCTTTCTCCTGCCACACAGTTCTGTCCCTCCTGACACTGAATAGGAAAGCGTGCACAAGGAACTGTTTTTACACCTGTCATTTAAATAATTTTTGTCTTATGCTGTCCCAGCTCTGAGCAGATACCTGACTTTTCTTTGCCCTGGATCTAGACTTAGGTTACAGCAGTAAAGGAGCCATTCCCTACTCAGGATGAGCCAGAATCCACTCCAGATTAGATACTTCATTTCCCTGTCCCATCATGCTCTGAACGTATGCAATTGGTGGGAAAAGGGACATAAGGACAGTAATTCCAGCTCTGTGCCAAGCAGGAACTTACTCACAGAGAAATGGAGTAAACACAGCATTTATAACAGGAAGATGCAGTGCTACAGCTGGTAACAATAAAAGAGGCTTTACTGTATGAAAAGATCAAGTTTTACATCTGTATCATCTAAATCAGGTTGGTTTAAATGCTAATGCCTTCAGTTCTGCAACACATTTTCCCCCTAGTTTAATATTGCCTTGGTAGTGTGACCTTCAGCTTTTTTCACAAAACCCCTTTCTCTAGTAATTTGGTGAGAGAAAATTAAGAATAAAGCTTCTGTGTAGGAGGACTATTGGTATGAATAAGCTTTTTCAGAATGTAGTACTGAATTTTTCCCAATTTGCATGAATTTCTCAGTGTATTTTGTATATATGCCCAGAGCTTTGTGTGTATTTTAATTACATCTCAGGATATAGAGTGCTGGCTCTTGTTGTTAATGTTGTCAGGGCCATAAAGTTGATGGTAGGCAACAAAAGGCTGAAGGAAATTTACCACAATTTTGTTTTTCTCTAATTTCTATATGACTCATTTGGTTCCTTGATCTTTCATTAAAGGTCTTTTTTTACCAACATGGCTGATAAATTTGATGGCCTGAAAACCTAAAAGAATGAAACAAATATGTTAAATTATTCATATGAGGAATGGGTTTTATTTTATTTAAGAGCTTTCCCTCTCAGAGAGCTTATTTCTAAGATTTTTTTTTTACACAATTGAAATAGTCCGAAGAAAGGAACAGTGAATTTCACAGTTGCTTTTATTTTTTATTCCCTTTCTTATTCTTTTTCCAACTAACCTACTCAGATTCTCACCACATTTATTTATTCCTATCTTTTATTTTCTAAATCAATGCCTTTGGGTTCAGGTGCTACACTTACCCTGCGTAGCACCTAACACATCAGGGTACTTACCTAGTGAGTTTTGTCTTGTAATTTAAATCATAGACTTGTAGAATCATCAAATCATTTAGGTTGGAAAAGGCCTTTAAGATTATTGAGTCCAACCACTAACTCAGCACTGCAAAGATCTCCACTAAACCATGTCCTTTAGAGCTACGTCTATATGTCTTTTAAATACCTCCAGGGATTCCACCATTTCCCTGGCAAGCCTGCTCTAATGCTTGACAACCATCCAGTGAAAAAAATATTCCTAATATAAATCTATCCAATCTAAACCTGCCCTGGAGCAATTTGAGGACATTTCCCTTTGTTCTATCACTGATTACCTGGAGAAGAGACCTACCCCCACCTGGCTACCAGCTGCTCTCAGGGAGTCGAAGAGAGTGATACGAGCCCCTTCTGAAACTCCTTTTCTCCGGCTCCCTCAGCTGCTTCTCATAAGACTTGTGCTCCAGACCCTTCACCAGCCTTGCTGGGCTTCTCTGGATTTGCTCCAGCACCTCTGTGTCCTTCCTGAACTGAGGGGCCCAGAACTGGACACAGCACTCGAGATGTGGCCCCACCAGTGCTGAGTAAAGGGGAACAATCACTACCCTAGTCCTGTGGGACACACTGTTTCTACGTGATGGTGAGTATGATCCTGAAAGGAATACATTTGCAATGCTATCACCATTAGAAGCTGCCTGGGATGATTATTCAGCTCCTTGTTGCCAGCCTCTTAAATACCCTTTGACAGCAGTTTAATTCAGGGGCAACTTTTGTTCATCTTCAGAACTCAAAACTGAGCAAATTGCAGTGAATATCATAACAAATATTGAGTCAAAACCTTAAATGTGATAAAGTTTCTGCCACCTTTCTAGGCTGAAGTGCAGTACTTTTGCTTATTGCTGTTTTTATTAAGGAATAAATGTTCTTTGGCAATGATATCAATTTGATAGATTATTTTTTTTAGTTGTTGCATAATGTATTCATGAGAAACGATTTTCATTACGCTGGTCACGACTCCACCGAGACATTAACAGACATTTTTCCTTGATTTGGTAAGCAACCAACTCTTAATACATGAACTAGAGGAAATGTAGTTGAGAGAACAGAAGCTGCTGTATGGCTGGCAGCTATAGATGTACCTTTGAAAGTGAATTTGCGGTTGGACTAGATAATTCATGCAGTTTTCTGTTGCCCCAGGCCCAGTATTTTATCCACATCATGGTTGCTTACTCAGCACTTGCATTAGAGCACATGTGCATGTGGGATTTCAGCAGAAATGAGCCAAGGAGTTTGCTCAGCCAGAAGTGTCAAACCAGATTCAGGCTAAAACAAATGAAAGTTTGTGATTTTGCCCTTTAATATGGCAGAAAAATAAAAAACATATCAGGATACCTATCATGTAAATATTTGTGTGAAGCTGACTAATTGCAGATGAACTGAGCACGGGAGCTGAATTGAACTATGACTTAGTCAAAAACAAAGCTGGCCAAAGGCCGCCAATGTTATTATCCTTAGTCAGCATCACCATGACCATTTAGTCACCATTACAGCCACAGGGAAAAATGACCTCGTGAGTGAGGAAGCAGTCAGGGATTGTGTCTGGGTTCAGTTCCCTGTTCTGCCACAGGAGCTGCATGTGACAGGATTAGATGATATCCTGGCTCAGTAGGGCAGGTGATTTTTCTGAAAGAGACAGGAAATAAACAGGTACTGAATAGCAGCTCAGTGTAAGCAGGGCTGATTGTGTGTTAATGAGATGCTGAAATAGTTATTCAGTATATGCAAAACCAGACCTGGCCCCAGATGAACCTGCATAAATGAAAAGCATTAACAGTGGTATTAAAAACAAGCCCTTCAGCTCTCTACATACTCCAGGTCTTCATTTGCAAATGAGAATAATATACTTCTTTGAATAATAATTATGTCTTCTGTTCTGTTGATGTGAACACTTTGGATAGAGTGTCTTTTCTAGTTGTATGAACACTGTTAGCCCAGAAGTCCTGGTTTTAGCTGGGAGATCCAAACACTTGCTGCTGTACAGAAGGAAAGGGGAGGGCAGAGGAGGGGAGGGAAAAGGGGAAAGGGGTACAATCCACAGTGAAAGTACCTGAAATCTCCGAAGTAAGACCTTTCATCCAGAATTTCCAACCTGCCTCTCTAGAACTAGGAGCTTCAGATGATTCAGTTAATATTGGAGGAAACCAAGCACCTTGGGGGCATAACTCTTCTGTTCCCCCTGTCCCTCAGTGCTTGACCACAAATCATGAAATCTCCAAGTGAATTCACAGAGCTTCTTCTGCCCACAGAAAAGTCTATATTGCTCAAAACTTTAACTAGAATCTGAATTCTAGAATTCAGGCCTTTTTTTCTTTTTTGTCTTTTTGGGGTTTTTTAAGGACAAAAGCAGACTCTCCTTTCCTTACAGGCAATATTCTAAAGCTTCAGGGAATTTATGACGATTCTTATAATTTAATCTGGAAGTTATCAGAATTGTTAGCAAGCTTACAGAATTCTTGACTTCACACCCAATGATAAATAAATGTATTTTGTCTGTAGACTAATGAAACACGCTTTCTACACTTTATGCATTAAAGTTTAAACAAACACCCCTTGGCATGTTGCAAGCACTTTTACCTGAAGAATAATAAAATTTCCTTTGATTAAAGCTTGGATGTCTTACAGATCATTGATTTATAGGGAAAAAATGTGACAAGACGTTCAAGGAGGGAGTGGATATTGAATGGAACTCAGATTTTGCAAAACATTCACATTTTTCTTTTCTAATAAGGACAAGTTTCCTGGTGAAAGATGGAAAACAAATCAATCAATTATTTTAAAGAAATGTTCTTCCACTCACTGTGATGTGTGTCTTTATATAAATACATTTGTTTGACTCTCACTAATTCTCCTGCTAAATTCAATATCCTTGCCAGCTGAACACAAGGTTTTTGTATTAACCAGTCATTTCATAGCTCCAGAGACATTCCTCTTTTCACGTGATCATCTTTCTCCCCATCTTTCTCCATGTACATTTGGGTTGGCTGTCTCAGAAATGCTTCCTGGTTTTCTGAGGTACAGCCTTTGTTTGCCCAGAAGCCTTTTAAACTGACTCACAGGTGAGCACTCAGTAGGCCATAAGTGTTACACTGACCTACTGACAGCTACAGAAGGTGCTAATTTTTCATCTTTTTGAATAGCTGGTCTTTATTCAACTGCTGGAAGAGAGGTTGATGTTTCTTGCTGTTTCTACAAAAAGGGCCCTCTTGAGAGTTCAGGGCACTTTATTTCTTGGTTGAATTGTGTACAACCCTTTTATACTTTTTTTGCAGACAACTAACTTCTATGTACTACATGCACAAGAATTCTCTAAAAATCATCTAGAGATTCATAACATTAAAACCCAGAAAGGACCATTAGATTGTCTAGTCTTTGTATCACAGGCCAATTATACATCACTTTTACACGGAGCCTAAAGACTTGTTTCTGACAAAAGCATAACTTTTACAAAGGTATCAAATCTTGATGAGCATCCTAAGCAATGGAAAATAATCCACCTCTCCTGAGAATTATCTGCTGTAATGGAAATCACTGCTGAAAAACTGCACTGTGTTTTTCAGATTAATTTTCCTGCATTCTGCTACCAGGCATTGATTCCAGAGAAGCCTTTTAGAAAATCTTTTCTTTTTTCATTAAGTTATTTATACACGGTCACCAAGCCTTGCGTCTGATAGAGCAGCTGAGTTTGCCGGGTTTTTCTTTGTGAAGCATTTCCTCTTCTTTTCTCATGTCTTTCTACCAGTCTCCAATTTCTCAACTTTTTTTTTTAAATGAAGGTGCCAGAACAAAAGGTGCTATTCTAGCATAAATCTTATTCTAGCTCATGGAAATGAAAATAATTTCCTCATTTCTCATCAGTGATCTCCACTATATACATCCCCAGGAGGCAAGTCTTGCCATATTTTGACAACAATTTTGGAATCAGAACTTTTAACCCTTAAACCCATTGAAAAATCTCATTCAGTGACATTTCCATCTGTGCATTAATTCCTTCAGGTCTATTATTTAGCCATTGTTTAATTCTATTTTATGTATTCAATACAGATATTAAAAGAAGCAATTTTTTTAATAATGGTCAAATGCAGTACTCTTATAGTCTATCCATCTATCTTGATAAACCAAGTTTGAATTAAAAATAAAAAAATACATCGGGTTTGATTCACATGACCTCTTTGCCATAAAATCATATTGTTTTATATTTACATATTTTATCTTTTATTTCTTTTCAGATTTAAACTTTCATCAGATTTTCTGCCTTTCTACCTTGTTCTAATGGCAGGATGGCAGGTTAGCCATTCTCTATGTATTGTGTGCTATCCCTAGTTTATCGCTTTTTTAAATATTATCATAAATTTAGTAAATTTAGTCTTTTGCGTAGGTTTCTGTGATATATTTCTAGCCAGCTCTTTCGGAGAATTTTGAAAAATTTTCTTATTTTTAATACATGTATCTTTAATAGACACTACCATCTTCCTTAGCCACAAATGGACTGGGCAGTGATTCCCAGCACTACTGCCATGAAGTACCTCTTGCTCCTTCTTTCCAAATTCTCTGGAGCTTGTTTGCCTTTAGTGGTCCGGAGAAGTATCAAATACTTTGTAGACCACCTTCCCTTTTTTTCAAAATACTCTTCCCATGGTTTTGTTGCTGAACTTATTGGATAAATGCACTGAGTTAGGTGTGTACTGCTGCCAGTACAGAATGCAAGGGTCTTATGTTTGTTGACTAAGTCTATTAACCGAAAACATTTTTTATCAGACGTTGACTTTCTTGATTTGGAAAAGAAAAACCACACACCATATAACCAGAAGTATAAACTCAGACTTCTATTTCCCTCATCCTCCTCAGTGTTCTGTCCCTCAGTGTGCTGTCCTTGGACTCACGCAAGGGGTCACAGTTATGGGGAGGGTATACACAAGTGTAAGCATTGCAGGTGCAACTCTGCCAGTGGTACTACAGGTGCAGCCATCTAGAATGCTGTTAGACAGAGAGCTGAGACAAGCCATACAGGAGGAGACGTGGAGTTTTGGCTTGTTTTGCCTTGGCAAAAGAGAGTCTGAAATTAAATTTAATAATATGGTGTTTAATAAATATGTCATGGGAGATGGGCCAGTATGTCTGAAGGAGAAAAGCTGGTTAAAGTAGCAATGTTGACACCAGCATAAATGTATCTATATTGGCTAGAAACGGATGTAGGCTCAGGTCCCTCCTGTGACGTGGCAGACTGCAGTATCCTGGCCCCAGACCTCATCCTCAGCAGTTCCTTTCACTGCTGTGTCCCATGTTTCCATGGTTCTGCCTAAAAATCACGCTTTTTGAGAGTTATGCCAGTCTACATCAATCTCTGTTGTCCTTGAAGAAATAGCCTCAGTTGCAAAGCACTCTTTGTCACTCTGTTTATCAAATGACATAAAATGCATTTGAGCAGGAGATAATTTCTGAGCAAAAACATCAAGAGCACACAGGAACCTGTCTGAGCACTTATGCAATGCAAATAAGGATTTCATTGGGGAGGAAATCAGGATTGCTTTTCATATAATTTCCTTTTGTTTGCTTGTGCTTTTTTCTTAAACTAAAAATATTTTTCTTCTCATTTGAATAATCATGCCACCTGTGACAGCTGTAACTATTACTTAATAACAAAATAAAGAGAAGGTAATAACAATGTCAAATGGCTACTGCAAGTATAAAGAAAAAGAGAGTTCTTTTACTCTAGATGAGTATGAACAAATGAGTAATTCTTGTTTCAATATGTATTTTAGAAGTGACCTTTCTTCTTCCAAAGTTGTACCTTTGCTCTTGTTGTCCCAGAAGGCAATATCAAAAAAGAGTAGCAAAAAAAATCAAACTAACTTACAAGCCAGCAGCAGGAAGCACTCAGGTTTGAGTCCTCTCTTGCTAAACTCCTGCTAAAGGAGGGTTAAAAACCCTAAATATCAAAAGGAAGAGAATATGCAACTGCTCTCTGTCAGCTATAAAACAAAACTAGATTTTCAAAAACTGTTTAGTGTGGATAGGAAAAGGAAAGAAGAAACTTTGAGAAATCTCTACAAGCAGATTTTAACTTTTTGTAATACATATCTCATTTTTAATCATTCATTGGCTAGTTTTCTACTGTAGATTTTGGTCTATACCTCACTTAGAAGCTGTTAGCTCAAGTATTAGAGTACTGAGCACTCGATGAGAAACAAACTCCAGGTTGTGAATAAGAAGAGCAGAGTCCTTAACGTTGTAACCACTCCAAAAAATGGCTGTTATTTCTACTTTTCATAAAACACCATATTTCCAAGATATGACTATCCCGACATGTCAAACAATTTAGTTTTTATGCCTCCCAAAGGCAGTCACATCATCATGACTTTTAATTTACTGACAATGGACTTAATTAGATCAGAACATCAGCTAGAAAATTAGGCTACCACAAAATAAACATGTCAACACAGTGGGAAGGACCCTGCTCACAGAGTGCATCCAGCACCACTTTTTTCTTGGATTCGGTCTCCAATCTGGCTTCACAGGCCCCTGTCACCAGTTGAAAAAGCCATGGAGCCCCACAAAAGCAAGTTGAATATTCACTATCTGTCGCAGGCACCAAAGATCTCCGGGCTCTATAGGTGGTGTTCTGTCAGGGGAACACAAAATGAACACTAGAAAGCCTACTAAGTTACAGTGCAGCTCAGCAGTGGTGTGCTTACAAATTTATCCTACATACTGACAATTATTTTGGCCGTTAAGACTTTTTCAGTCAGCTAAGTGATGCAGCTATTTGCAGATTTGAAGGTCAGAAGGTATTTCCCTGTTTGTTTAGCTGTCAGCTACAGTGTTGGTGAGGTATGAGGGTATAACACAAAGGCTGTACCTGCCAGGTGACTTCTAGTTGTAACACATAATTCAGGACATCTAGTCTTTTGAAAACCTCAAATGGGGGAAGTCCATCTACTAAAGACCTGTCTAAGGTTCCAATACATAAACAAAACACCACCCAACAGACACTATTTCTTCCCTGCAGAGAGGCTGACAAAAGAATGAATGGGTAATGTATATCACTGATGTTGCTTAATACGAAGGTAAGTCTGCTGGGCACTGAGCAGTCTTCTGAACAGAGACACTGAAAGCTTCAGTAAAAAAACAGAGAAGCAAAATACATTAGTGCTCCTATAGCAGGAGAATCTTGGGGTTAAGCCTTCCACTGTGTGTGTGGATCTGCCAGATTTCCATCGGGTACCTGCGTACAGTGAGGACCTGTGCTGTGTAGAGGCAGTCTGAGAATGGCATGAGATCTAACAACAAAGTGGAGTTAAAATATAACACTGCTGTCAAAGGATTCTAGCTTCCCTATAACTTCTGACTTGTCCAATACTCACAATTTTTGCTTGTTTCTTCTCCTGAGACAATGTGTGCTGGCATCCAGTGCTCAATCATTCCTCTCTCAATAGGCAGTATAATTATCAGACTTTTCCCCCCCAATAAATAGGGTTATCTTTATGTATTAGAAAGTTGTTCTCCTATTCAAACATAAATGGGTGGAATATTGAACACTGTAGCCAAGACACAAAAGTTGCTAATATATTTTCCATTTTCACCCATTCTCCCCGTCTTCCTAAATCTTACATTCAGCAACTTGCGGGTAGCAGAATTTAATTACTGAAACACATCAATCACCAGTTTTAGGTCCATTGTGAAAAGCAAATTAGATTTCCTTGTGTAATACAAAGGCCTTTCCTTTGTTTTGCAATAGAAATGACATAGCACAGGCATGAAAAGCACAGATAGGAAAAAGACAAAAGGGAGGAATTGGACTGTGAACATAAAGGACATATTAATACTGATGGACACAAAAACACCTCTGGAATAAGAACTGCATTGGTCTGATACATAAGGGTACATTAGAACATAGATCAATAGGAGTTAAATGCAGTCTAGCAACTGCATTATTTAAAAAAAAATTAAAAAAAGGTATGGAACTGTAGGATCATAGAATCATTTAGGGCAGAAAAAAGACCTTTAACATCATCAAGTCCAACCATTAGCCTAGCACTTCCAAGTCCACCAGACTTGAAGAACCCTCCCTTTGCTAGGTTATTGCTTCTCAATGAACATAAGAATAGCCAAACTGGTGAGAGCCAAGGCTGACAGAAGACAGGATTTGAGGTTACAGCTGCCCTGGGCTTGACCAAGAAGAGCTAAGCAAATGGCAAGACTAGACTACAGCCCGCCATTGCACTTTCCCAGTCACTACCTATTTTCGGCCCAGGGACTTCCTGGGCTAAGTCTGGCTACCACGTATTGTATATTCCCCAATGTATTTCTCCTCCATTAAACCTGTCCAGCCTCTCCTAGTTCCCCCCTAAAGCTTTAGTACTCACTGTATCCCTTGGCAGGCAGTGTCACTGACATATCACCTGCTGCATGAAGAACAACCTACTTCTGCTTGTTTTGAAGCTTGCTCCTACTATCTCACTTTGATGATCCTTAGTACTTATAGTGGAAGAGACAGTGAACCATCAACTCCCATCCATCCTCTCCACCTCACTCCTGATTTTATAGCCTTCTAGTATGTCCCCTGTAATTTGTCTCTTTTCCAGAAAGAAGAATCTTAGCTTACTTAGCTATTCCTTGCACAGCACACGTCCCATATATTGATAGCCCTTGACAATCAAGGACAATTGAACCTTTTTCCAGTTCTACCTATATTCTTTCTGAGATGAAAAGAACAGAACAGTATAAAGACACAGACATGCCATGCATTTATATAAAGGCATAATGAACTGTTTTGTTCTCTATTGCTTTACCAATAGTTCCTAACATTTGTAGTTTTTTTGTTGTTGCTGCTGCTGTTGTTGTTCAGCACTGAGCACTGGGCTGTCATTTTCATGGAATTATCAATTGTTTCCCCAAAATCTCTCTCAAAACTGGAAAAGGTTAGGTCAGAACCCCTCATTTTACAAACGAAATTTGGGTGATGGCTTTCCTACATACATCACTTTACTTTGACATGCATTTAATTTCACCGTCTATCCCGGCTGTGCAAAGCCACATTTTCATTCCGAGCTGTCTTTTCAGTAATGTTCCATTCTTAGCAATGCTTCAGTAGCTGCCAGGAGCACAATGCACCAGAGCCTGCACACGGAAGCTGGTGTCTCCCATCCTCCATTCAGCAGGACACATCCAAATTGAGGCGTCTTACTGAAACATCAGTGTGAGCAAAGATGAGACACGGAATCCCTGGAAAAAAAATTTAGACAGGGAAATACAAGAATGAAGCTGAAAGAACTTTCTGTCTGTCAGTAATTAATAATGCACCTGGTTTTGGGAATCTAAGTTGTAACTTGTTTTACGAAGAAGGTGAAATTCAGCAACTGTGTGTGCATGTGGAAATCTTGTCTAAAGTCTGGAAATCAAAAAAGAGGGAAAAAAAATTAAAGGCTTACAGCAAATTTTCCTCTGGACATATCTAGCCCATGCCACTGCTTTCCTTGTAAAACTTGATAGTGTCTTTTATTGAGATTAGAGGAGGTGTTTATTACACAATTCTAAATTGAATTTTTTTTTCAGCCACAATAAAGAAAGCCTAGAAGATTGGTAAGAAATACACAGAACAAAGAACTTGAACTTGTTTAGTCAGAGTTTAGTAAACAGACATTTTCATATACAGTTTTATAAATTTATGCAAACTCATAGAAATTTGGATCACATAGACCTATCCTATCATCCAAATTCTGTTTGAAAGCATGACCTGGTTCCTGGTCCTAATTTTGTTGTTGCATACAAGGATGTTACCACTTACATATCGGTTTTTTGGTTTTTTTGCTCATAAACATTAAACATCTCACCCAAAAGGCCTGGGAAGAGCATGTTGGAGGTTTATTTCCCACTACTGTATGCATATTTATTTTCCCTATATTTTGGCTCCAGATAAATTACTTCCACTGTAAAATTCCACTGGACAGCTTTGTGACAGAGTTTAAATGTGACAGCTCAGGCAAAGAGTAATAATTTGCAACAACTGTTGCAAAACATTTTTTTTTTTTCACCCAGCATGGCTGTTTCAGCCAAATTCCACTGGGCCTTTCTAAACACCTTCCTCCCTTTGTCCCATCTCCCACATACTTCAGAGGGTCGCTAAACATTTCATTTGTCTTGAGTTACTGTAGTGGCACCGCCTGCTGTTATAGTTACAGTAGCTTTGCTGATCTCTCTCATATTAACACAAGTAGCAACTTTTGCAAAGTGCTTAGGGATCCATCTGCTTAGCACGGTGGACACGCAGGATCATTACCACCACTAATAATTAAAAACATTCTGATTCCTCCCAGAAATACCTGCATTTATTTTGTCTAGAGCCCATCTTCGGCAAATAAGGTGGTACGATTTGTTATGAGGCAAGCATGCACTGTGTTCTTAGGTCAGGGGAAAAGTGATGGAGTCTGGGAAGTCATCCCGGGAGCTTCCTGCATCCAAATGGTGGCGGGGCTCCAGGGGCTGGCAGGGCAGGGCTTTGCCAGCTGTAGTCCATCCCAGCGCCTCAGCAGGGACGGGGCAGCTGGGGATGGCCATGGGAAGCCCCAGCCCAGGAATCAGGCATGTCCCTGGGGCTGGATGGGATATTGGTTGGGGGCCAGTTGAACTGAAATGTGGTCCTGGGCCACGAGCAGGGCTGGGAACCCCCCAGGGGGGCTGGCAGGAACAGTCCATCACATTAGTGTCTTCAGGCCATGGCAGTGTGCCCTTGGGTGAACTCCAGCTACATTCATCCTTCACTGTCTTCATCCTCCATCCCCCCCCACCTCTTTTAAAACTCTTGGGAACTGGTACCAACAGGTTGCAGCATATTAATATACCTCCTGGGGTGTTGGTAGGCCAAGCTTTAACTGGTGCATGACTGAGTGTTTCAGAGTCCTGGCTGCATGCTCTGATATTAACTGTGTTTGTCATGCTACGTAAGGGCCATGATCAGCAACTGGCCTCAGGCAAAGGGAAAGTAATCAGTCTTTTGGAGAACTTTTCCAGTGGCTGCCAAGAATTTTCTGCATGAGGAAGCCTATTAACAAGCATCATGTGAGAGAGTGTTTACAGAAAGTCAGAAAATGCTGACCCAGGATGAGAAAAATGTCTCCTCTTCGTAGTTTCACAGCTGAATAACTCTCTGAAATTTCATTGAAGGGATTTATAGATAAGATTTACAAAATAACTGTACAAAAATGCTTTTAAAACATGTTTATATCAACAACAGTCTGCTCCTGTATGGTAATATTTGAGCAGAGATTATATTGCAAGAGACAAAAGAATGTTGCTGAGGTGTAATATCTGTGCAAAGTAGGGTCTCAAAGGTCAGGTGGAGCATCTGACCCCCAAAGCTCCTTACTCACTGCCTCACCTTGTGACTGAGCCAGCACAATGACAAGCCTGCAAAAGCCTTGTGCACAAGTTAACTCGATGTGTTCCTAAAGGAAACTCAAAACCTCCAGTCACGTAATGAAAATAAACTACACCATTATGAATGGTAGATATTATTTATTACGCAGCAGGAAAAGGTCATTTTAAAGTTCCTTTCCAGCAGCTTTGTCAGAGAAGCAAATATTCACATAAACTATGTCTTTTAATTCTGTTGCAATTTTGCTTTTTTAGGCTATAAATAAATGTTCAGAGCTGAAACATAGGATGTAAGCATTTAGGCTGACAAAGTAATTTCCCTGACAAAAATATATATCAGAGAATTTTTCTCAAACCAGATAGTCACTAATGACCTCAGTTCAACTATTTTCTTGTGCTCGCTTCTAGACTTTCAAATGACTAAAGCATAGCAGCTTCTCAGGTGATTGTGAGCTGGCTGCCCTAAGCCTGTCACCAGGGATTTACAAAACCTGTGGTGGAGCAGTGATGATGATCTGTCATATCATATTGAAGCATTTCTGTCACCTGTGTGATTCCTCCCTTGTCACTGCGCGGGGGCAGGCACAGGCTTCCTGTCCCAACTGCTGCTATTTGTGCACAAATGCTGAGAATTTTTTTATTAGTTTTATTTAAACCCAAAATGAAAAAAAAAGAGGAGGAACCAAACCCGTTGTGACAGAAGAGATTAGTCCGACTTGTTGCCACATGACATGCCTGAAGTTAATACTCAGCATTGCTGCTTTGAAATAGTGACATTTCCATTAAAAAAGCTAGTAATCAAATCACCCTGAACCAAACCGTCTGCCTTTGTAACTGAGATTCTATCTACAATGGCATTTAACATAAACTGTAAACACAGAAAATGAATTTTTCTTTCATGTATTACCTTGTGCTCTAGCAGATAAATTTCAAAAGGTTGTATGTTTTATCTCTCTTTCAAACTTCTCCACCTTGTGCCTGTCTGGCTGTGGAGACTGACTCACATATCCTTGGGTACGTGCTCTACGTACCCATAGAGTGGTATTATTATAAAAGACGATTCAGAGCAATTTAATCTGCATTCTTTACCACTGCAGGTGAGCTCTGCCAACTAGTTGTGCCTGCATGACCCCCTAACTACCCTAACTGGGTAGTTTTCATTCTGAAAATCAGTAGAAAAAAAATTGCCTGACAAATGTTCCTGCTTTTCTCAAAAACAATATAGCTGAAATTTTATTCAAAAATTATACTGGACTGAATTTTTGCTTGGGTTTTTTTCTTTGCTTTAAGTAAAAAGAGATACCAAATTCAATCTTTTATGGCAAGAGGAACAAAGTAATAAAACTGCACAGAACTGTGTGTCCATGACCTTTCTTATGCATCTACTGATGGAAAACAGTACAAAGTATTCATACCCCACACTGGCCATGCAGACAGTGAGTAGTGTTTTGGTAGGCAAGCAGCCACACGCTGCCCCAGCTCCTCCCAGAGCTGAGAGAAGAGATGACAGTCATTGGCTCATGGGAACACGTCCCCAGAGGAAAATGAATCCTTTACCACCTCCTGAAGAAAGGTGTCCACCAAGCAACAGGCTGCATCCCCTGCTCTGCTCACCGGGGTAAGAACACCTCAGGGTTGCTCTGCTGAGAGAGTCAGGCAAAGCTGAGCTCAGAGTTACAGTGTTGGCAGTGGATTGACCCATATGGATCTCAAATATCTCCCATGGAGACTGCATAGCTTCTCTAGGAAAACTCTCTGTCCCACTGCTTGCTTATACACATGGAGAAAAAGTGTCTAAAGCACAGAGGCTTGTGGCTGTGGCTTCCCCTCAGAAGCACTTACACAAATGTTGTCAGAAGCTGAGCTCCCTTTTGCATCCAGTGTCCTCAAAAGTCACATTCTAACCAACCTGTTTGGCGTTCTCTGGACGGAGCTCCTGGGCCTGTGACCCCTGTGTGGCAGCTTTTGGGGATCTGTGGCCAACAGCTGAGCTGTGACAAAAGTTCTACACACCCTGTGCAGTGATTCTGCTACCTGAATCCCAAACATGTCCATTTAGAAGACAAAACTTTCTGTGTCTTCTCCTGCTGTCACACAGGGGTGGCAAAAGAGGACAGGGTCAGTGGTCATCATATCCGAAAAAATCTCTGAGATTTTGGTGCTGAAACAGTTAAATGAGCACGGCCAAGATCCTTCCCAGGGGAAGCTTGGTTGGTTCCAGCATGGTGCCAGCAGTGCCAAGGTCGTGGGTTTAATCCCAGTATGGGCCATTCACTCAAGAGATGGATTCAATGATCCTTGTGGGTCCCTTCCAGCTCAGAATATTCTGTGACTCTGTGAGCCTTGACCAAATTCTGAGCAGCTAATGAGATCTGAAGGGTGTTAAAGTTCTGCTGAAGAAGCACAGCAAGCACAGAGGTGATATTTAAGGACAGACACTATGAGAGTGATAGAAACTTGCAGGCTACAAGGCTGAGTAAGTAGGTGTATTTTCTCTGCTTTGAAACACTAGCTGAGCACTATAAGAGAGACTTCCTGCAACTATTTGTCACAATCTTGGCAAGACACAACTGAATGAGATGCACAAGGATCTGACTGACCTTTTGCGGCTAAGACAACACAAATGCATGCAACGCAATTACCTTGTGTTATAGTGATGAACAAAAATTTCATTTCAGCTCTGGACCCAGACGATAAGTGTTCCAATACTTTATTTTTTTCCCAGTAATGATGTCTGAGGAAAGCTCTGAGTCATCCAGACAGGAAAGTGATTAATAATATCCACCTTGAACTCTAGACAGAGATGAGAGCTTTCCAACCTGATGTTGGTAAGAGAAGGTCTGTTTACTTCCTATAAAAGCAGGGTGCTATTTTGCAAGAAGAATTGGAATGCAGGATACAGAAGCCATCCCCAACCTACCTCACTTCTCAGTTATTGCACAGCTATATCTTCCAGAGCAACTGGTTTCAGTCAGTGTCAGAATATCAGAATAGTAAATCCTCAGCTTGATTCAGTGTGGCATCTCTCTTACATTTGAGGCACACTGCAGGGCAGGCAGATCCATATGAATGTTGGTAACAGCAATCTTTTGCTCTGTACACACTCTGTCACAGGGGCTTGAAAGAGAACCACAAAGCAGAACACTGATGGGCCTGTTGACCAACATGAGAGCAGTTCTGCAGGCAGCTTTGCTGCATACTTCTCCTACTGATCAAGAGCACTGCTAGCAGGCACACATTGTGCAACATGTATGGGTTTGAGATAAGTGTTTGCATTGGCCTTTTTGCTATTTCGTTTCCTTCTGATTCTTAGAATTAAGTAAAAATTCAGAAAAGGTGAATTGATATAATTGTTAGAGCACAGAGCAAACCAAGTTTGCCCAAGGTCAGTTTCCACAACCTGACTGGCTTCCAGTGAATGCCAGGCAGTTACCAATGAAACAGTTGAATGTGTTCTATTTTTTAAAGGATTGAAGACAGGATTTTCAGCATAGAGAGATCAATTTTCCAGTGGCAACAACCCTTGCAGCATCCCAGATTGAATGGAGCTCTTGTATGTGTGCAGAAGATATGAAAATGTGCAGCAAGCATTTTCTGACAGGCTTGGATTTCCAATTGCAGAAGTAGCAAATATGAGGATAACACAGGTCCAACAAACTATTGACCTAAAAGTCTGAGATGTTTGTGCTATTCAAAAGGAAAATAAAAGCAAAGAAGGCTTTCCCCATTAGAATTTCTAGACTACTTCTGTAGGTTATGCCCTGCTGAATGCCAAAAGATAAATGCCAAATGGTCTCATAGTTCTCTCCATTTTAGGATCAAAAATCAAACTTGACCTGTGGAAGAGAGTCTAGTGAGCCTGCCATCGTGAAAGGGATAACCAGCATTGGGGCTGAGCCTGGGTTTTGTGCCTATGGTACTCCTTTCACATCCAAAGAAAAGGATGGATTGCAGCAAAAAGAGAGGTTAACAAAAAACTTGCATCTGGAAGCTCTCACTCTCTTAATCAGCCTAATCCCTGCAGAATCAGGGAGAACAGTCAAATAGTCTTCAGCACATGCTCAAAGCCTGATCTGGGGCCGTCTAATTCCTGCCCATTAGCACTCACAAACCCCACTGAGGTATGGTCTGTCTCATTTGGGTAAGTGCTAACTGCTGCCCCTTGGTCACATCATCTGTTTCTCCAATGCACACTGCCATCTCAAGCTTTATTTGAGATATTTAGGGGTGGCTGCAATCCATATATGACTCACTGATTATATGAAAGCATCAGTCTACCTTGTATGGTCTCTGGGTTAAACTGATCCAATCCAAATTACATTTAAACAGATTCAAATGCACAACTCTTGGCTCCAGTACAAATGAATAACATTGAAATAGTGCCTACCATAAAGGAATTGCTCTTGCCAGATTCTTTAAAAAGGCCATGCCTGATGCTGATTTTACCTCAAATGTCACACCAAGAAGCATCTAAAGGGAATTCAATTTTAAAAAGCGCTCTGAGTTTTGAACATATTGAAATACAGTGCACTTACACCACCACAGTCCAGAAACAAGTAATGGCCTGAATGGTTCTGCATTATCCTGAAGAATTTGAAATCTTCATTAATTCAGCAAGTCAGGCAAGGAGCATTTTAGACTATCCAGTTAGAACTGCCTCCAAGAGAGGCAGTGCTGCGGTCTGCATGGCCAGGACAGCAATAAGCTGGAGGTGCAGCACGACCAGGTGACAGCAGTGCTAGAGCAGAGAGGAAAAATTACACCCCCATTCCTCCCCAGCTTTTCCTTGGTGATAGAGATAGTCATGATATTTGCCATACTAAGAGTTATTACTCTGCCTATGGACAGACAAGCTAGACACAATCAAAAATTGATAACTCTATTCATTTTGTCTTTGCCTTTGTAAACCCTTTATCCTTTTTCTTACGCTGAAAAACAATTAAATAGGATTTACCCCTTGGCAGACATAAAACAAAGCCATTTCCAAATCATAGGAAGGCTGCAAAACTTTTCTACAGGCTTTGTAGAGAAAAAGTAGATCAAGGGGGTGGAAAAGGTTTACACGCTCCTGAACACTGGGTAGAATTAAACTGAATGAAGAAAATTCCTGGAAGAGTCAATACATTTTCCCTGAACTGTCAAATATTTTGGTTCACTTAAGCTGTGTGTTTATGTTACTATTACTTCCTAAGTTCACCTTGGTAAAATCTAACTGACTCTGTCTTGATACAATGAGAAACAATCGAGCAGGATAAAGTGAAAGAGAATGAGCAATGACCTTTCCTTCTGCAGAGCCCATTGCTGAGAGAGGCAGGAAGAGATCTATCTGGTAATGTTTATCTGACTAAGGCAATTTACTGGATGATAGCTTTCCCCATAAGATCTAAGGACAAAAATGGCATAATATCAACTCACAAGGGACACACTAATATGAGCCCTAAAATGAAGCCCTCTGTGCTGAACCAACTGTATATTTCACACGTAAGCCATGCCATTGAGATGTTTAATGTTCCTCCGGAGAGCAATAGACCAGTGACAAGAAAAATAAACAAGAGCTAAAGATGAAGATGTCCTTGAACTGAAAGTGCTTCACTTTAGGAAACCCTGTAAAGTGAGCAAGAAACTGTGAAGCATAGTTGCATTAAAATAGGCAATATTTTTTGTGTCTTCAGTGGGATGACTTGGATATTTTATACCGTAGTTCTCCATGGAATTATGAAGACAAAAGTTTTAGCTCACTCTGTCCGACTGAAAGGTAGAACTCCATCTCCTGATGAGAAAAAAATCATTTTGGTGGGAGTGTAGGTTTAACCTGTGACCTTCTGTATCTGTTCAGGCATCCTCACCACTGGCCTACAGTGCCCCTCTCTCCTGTCCCCCTCATGCATGTGTTCCCTGACATTTCAGCATGTCAATAAAAGTGCTGAATCTGTCTTTTTCCTTTAGAACATTAGATTTTTAACCAAAAATTGCTTTGTGAGAAAAGTCCCTGCAAGTACCACATGAAATGTACTAACAATCAGGTTAATCTAATACCTTTATTCTCATGCAGTTCATGGCCACAATATCCCAAGCTAAACAATCTAAAAATACATCCAAAGGTTTGTTGACTTTGTTTTCAAATCACTGCCTAAATGCATCAAGCCACTGGATCTGGAGTAAATATAATTAAGTGAGCAGAGGTGCAAGGGTATGGCTGATTTCATAAAGCATGTGCACAAATAAACACATATAATGGCATCTAACCTCTAACTGGGGTGAAACAGGAAACACAAAATGTCCAGAGGCATGAAATGATACAGTTTATATAACAGCAAGGTCTTCAATGAAACTAGTTTCTTTGAAGTTGCAGAGTGAAAATGCATTTCTAAATATTAAAAATTATCTAGGAAAGTAATTTTTTTCTCTAAATTTTGAGATTTCCATATGTATTTCAGGATATCTGATCCAAATTTGTTAGAACTTCTCATTCTGTGAGATAAAATATATCGCCATTTGTCCTCTATACTTAAAAGTTAAAGAGAAGTCAAAGTGCCAAGAGTAGCTTGAGTGGTAGAAAATTCAATTTTTTTTCCTGTTCTGATTTTAAACTTGGAACTTGTGGCTATTCTTAAAATTAAGATATTGATCATTATTTCCAATCAGTCATGCTACAGTCCTTATTTTCATGCCAAGGTCTTTTTTTAAGTGTGTCAAAAAGTAATCTGCACTATTACTTTCAATTACAGTTTAATAATTTATGAAATTACTTAGTATCATACCTGCAATATGTCAGACAGGCTTCATTACATTGCAATGAGGTCTGATTTAACACAGTCATTATTGTTGCTGTTAAGGGTTTGTGGGGGAAATATTCCTGCAACTGTATTAATTTTAGCCATTTTAGACTAAAATAAGCAGCTACAGATAAATGACAATATACAGAGAGGTACTTAAGCGTACCTAAGACTATGCCACCTCCTAATTGCAAATACTTGCCTCTTGGAATAGCTCCATGTTTTGCACTCAGTTAGGGAAATATTCTCCTAATTTTTTACAGCAAATTGTTTTACAAGCAAGGATGAGCTGTGAAAACTCATGAGGAAGGTAAAGACTTGCATAACATTCCCTGGCAGCCAGGATGTGGGCAGCTTAACTAGCACAAAAACTCCTTGGAAGTGGTGATAAGGACATCATCTTCATACAAAGCATGCCCAGGTCTGGCCCTGGCCTTGGGCTGGCCCCCGTGTTGTGGTTACTCTGACATGTGAGTTTATACCCCTGATGTATGAGACTGTCAGTGGTACAAGGCAAAGCAGTGTGCCAAGTAACAAGGAAAAAAATTATTCAGCTCAATTAAACTTTGAACAAGACAGCATTTGGGAAGCAAGCACATAAGACTTTTTCATTGGCATTAGTTCTCAAACCTACCTTTAGGTGGCCATTACTGAGGGTTTGCCAACTTTGAGATCAGGGGTTATTCCAGATTTTGAAATGAAGTCAATAAAACAGATGTCTGGGTTTCTCAGGGCATGTCCTGTTTTGTAATGAAGCATGAAATCCTGCAAACATGTAGTTCAACCCCAACATCATGTAATGTTTATAAATTTGCATTTGATTTTCACTGCTAATATGAAAAGCTACTTTTTCAGGTCTCAGTCTCTCCACAAAAATCAATCTAATTTTCTTGATCACGAGTATAATGCCAGGCCAAGGCAAGGACCACTTTCTTTTCTGCAGGTATTTTGGGCAGAGATAAAGCAGCAGAAACAAAGCAAAACAAAACCATACTTCATTTACCTAGGATTTCACAGGAACAGAATTTAACCAAAATTTAACCCTCCCAAACAATTGAAACCCTCCCAGCCTTTACTCCAAGGTTAATACTTCTGACTGCAAGCCCGTGGGGCAATATTCTCTTTAGTTTGTATTTAATACAGCTCCAAGTGCAACACACTGAAGAAATAATCAGTATAATTCTTTACTGTTGCTTTCAGCTCATTAGGAGTTTTTCTGTGTCTCAAGTGCCAGTGGCTGATGATGACTGAGGCATCAGTCCCAAGGGCCACCTGGGTGCTGTGCTCTTGAGGAGCCACAACAGCCTGGCAAGAAGGGAAAGGTTAACTGAGGCTTCTGCTGGGGAGGGAGATGGCAGACTGGCATGTAGAATTAGAGTAGGAGCAAATGTAAGGGGAAAAATGAATCACAGTATTGATGTCTGGAAAGAACAATATTATGACTGTATGGATTTAATGACTGCTGATATCTAGTTCAGTGACAGGTAGTCTCATCTACAGGGACAAAAGTACACAGTGTGCTTCGAGGAGACCTGGAGGCAATCCTTCAACTCAAATCCCATGATAGGATAATATGCTATGGCTTCTTTTATGCTGGAGGTGGCATCCTTTCTAGATCCCTTCTGAGTATGTCAGTTGATGATAACAGCATAATTTGCCTTAGAAATTTTAATTCCCCACACACACACCCTTTTCCTTACAAAGAAGAAAAGCGTGAACAATTCCTTTGAGCTGTCCTGAATAAATACTTTAAGAATATTAAAAATGAGAAGTGGATTAAAGCTTTCTGAGTGAATTCCAAACCATGTAGGGCGCTTTGTTAATTTTAAAAGGAGGGATGTTATAACCTTCAGTGTTCACATTTTGTGATAGACAGGCATCACCACTGTTAAAAACAGGCAGAGTATATCTGTGGCTGAAGCTAGATGTATAATCTCTTCTGCAACAACATCTGCCTGTCCTTCCTTTTTCATAGAGAAAATTTAGTGAGGAGCAGGTAAGGCAGTTCTGTGACATCACAGTTGTTCTACAGGAACTCCTGGATGTCATTAGCTGTTGCACTTTGTTTCCCTGTATTTTATATTCAGCATGCATTAGCGGTTGCTTGTTTTGAAGTTCTCCGGGGTATTCTACATCGAAGTTGCCTGGTAGCAGAACAATCTGTGTTCCTCAGATATGCAACTGACTAATTTTCCATCAATCAGAGATGAGATTTAAATAAATAAAGGTACTTCATGGGGCTGCTGTGCCTAATGATAAGCAATTATATAAAGTCAAATTAAGGCAGTTCTTTGTGAAGGCCCTGTGAAATTGGTTAAGCAAAAAGAATAACTGCACCATTTCAGTGATTCATCCTATTGCTCATTTCAGTGGGAGCATTATCTCAGTTAACTGATGCAATTAATATGAAAATGAGGAAATCATTGTTTAAGGAGATGAGGAGAAAGAGGGGGTCTTAATGCAGCAGTGGTGGAAAAAAAGAGTCACAGAGATGGAAATTTGCATAGGTCAATGGTAATGTAATGCATTTAGCACATATTCAAAGCTTAACTTGCATAGTAATACAGAGCCATTAAATTCTCATTATGATGACCTGTGTCCAACACAATTCAATTTTTCTGAATCCTAATGATAAAAAGTTAATTATGTAAGGTGAAAACCTTTTGTACTTGGTCTTAAAATAAAGCACTGAAAGGGCATTGAGACTATCTTTTAGATATGGCAGGTAGTTTCACTTCTGCTTAATTCAATATTTTATTAAGCATGACAAAATCTGAAGTTTGGCTTCTGTGTGCACCACAAATTTTTTATGTAGTCAGTAGCAATAAATAAGCCTTTGTCTGTAAAACCACAATTTAGTGCTAGTCATCTTCTACTTACAAGCTCCAGCTACAGATTGCATTTCCAGTTTATCCTGGTTTTCCTATTTTTAGTAACCAAAAAGCCTATCCAAATTTGGGAAAGAGGGGAGAAAATATGTCCTTTCCCTTTCAGCACTGTATACATTTTCCAGGTTTTGCTTGCTAGACATGTCTTTGGGCCAATGACATGGTAGAGTGGGAGGTCTCCAGCAGCTGTTTCTTCTCATTACCTGATTTTGCTTCTCACCACAGCTACAGGTGGAAGATAGGAGTCTGAGTGCTGCTCAGCCTCACACCATTTCCTTCCACTTATCCCACATTCACAGATAATGGTCATCCTTTGACTTACTCATCTGAGACAGGGAGCAAATGTGCCAGTTTCCTGGTGCACTGAACCACACTTTGTACTAAGGGGAAGGTGCAGAGATCTGCTAAAATCAGATCCAACGAGGCAGGCTGCCATGTGAACAGGCTGTTCTTCTGAAACGACAAGCATGCCAGAGTGGCACCTTCCTTCCTCCTTTACATTAAAGCCACCATATATCACTCAGGCCATGTCAGGTTGTTTTAAATTGTGATTAATTTGCATTTAATAGATGTGTAAGGCACCTTTATTAACATCTGTGTAATGTAAGTCAGGCTTAGTGCAAATGAAAGCCAAGTCCTGTGCATATTATTCTCCTTGTCAGGTTCTTTTATCCTGAAATTTGCATTGTACTTACAGTACATGAGTGGTGTTTGTGGAGGCAATCCAAGTCATGACTTTAGCTGCCTAACACCAAGCCAGGACTCAGGATTCATTTGACAAAATGCAGACACCTGCAGAACAGATGCCTTTACCTGAGCTAGTCACACAGGGCTCTCCATGCAGGCAGTGAAGACATGCAGCCTCAACACCTCACAGAGCAGATGGCTGCATAAGCCTGGTCCCAAAGATACAAAGCTACATGAAAAGAACCAATAACTCCAATTCTCTAAACCCATGCCTGAGATCCAGCCTTCGTAGTTTAAATTCACAGTAGTTTAAACTGCCACAGTCCCCTGAGCACACCTAAATTCTATTTTTTATCTCCTTTAGTGCTTGTCTGAGTCCCTGTGGAGGTAGTGGACCTTCCAGGGAGCCAGTTAAGCTCTCCCACACAGCACAAGACTAATTCAGCCCCTGCCCCTGCATACACACATGTATGAAAAGGGATCTTCCCCACACACAGAATGGGCATCTGTCAGAGCAGCAGCAGCACTGGAGCAAGGCAGGGCTCAGGCTCATGTCTCCCAAGGGGGAGATTTGGCCATCATATACCATGATTCAGTTTCTTAGCACCATGGATGAGTGGCACTTCTAAAGCTATTTCAATGCCGTTAAATGCAGATAACAGGGGAAAGTACCAGATTCTGCACCTGGAACAGGGCAACCCTGGATGTACGGACAGAGTGGGGAACGAGATGCTGGAAAGCAGCACTGCAGAAAGAGACCTGGGAGTCCTGATCAATGGCATGTTGAATGTGAGTCAGCAGTGCCCTGGCAGCCAGCAGGGCCAGCCCTGTCCTGAGGGGCATCAGGCACAGCATCACCAGCTGGGCAAGGGAGGGGATTGTCCCCTCTGCTCTGCACTGGGGCAGCCTCACCTCGAGTGCTGGGGGCAGTTCTGGGCACCATAATATAAGAAAGACATTAAACTCTTAGAAAGCATCCATAGGAGGGCCACAAGGATGGTGGAGGGCCTTGAGGGGAAGCTGTATGAGTGGCTGAGGGCATTTGCTCAGTCCAGCCTGGAGCAGAGACTGAGGGAAGACATCAACCCAGTCTACAACTTCCTTGTGAGGAGAAGAGGAGGGGCAGCACTGATCTCTTCTCTCTGACCAGTGACAAGATTCAAGGGAATGGCCTGAAATTGTGTCAGGGGAGGTTTAGGTTGGATCTTACATAAAGGTTCTTCACCCAGAGGGTGGTTGGGCACTGGTCACAGCACCAAGCCTGACAGAGTTCAAGGAGCGTTTGAACACTCTCAGGCACATGTGTAACTCTTGGGGATGGTGCTGTGCAAGGCTGGGAGTTGCGCTTGATGATCCTTATGGGTCTCTTCCAACTCAGGATTTTCTGTGATCTAAAAGTAAGCAAGAATTAGGTGGTTAAATGTTTTGTTGGGCCAGAATCCTACTAGACAATAATTGATCTGAGCAAAAATTAAATATTTATTGCAGTCCAGTCTTAGGCATCTAAATACTTTTACAGATTTAAGCATATGTGCTTCAAAAGTCTAAATCTTTATGGGCATTTTTCAGACTAGAGTTTTATGTTTTAGAAGAGGTAGAAGATAGATATGGTACACAAGCTCAAAGGTTATACAGGCATTCTGGCTGCTCTGGCTGTGTTCATCAACCTCCTTTCTGGCAAGGCAGTCACTTGCTGACCCCCATGAGGGTGCTTCATGTGTTGCTGGTGAGCAAATAAAACTAGTTGAAAAATAACTCAGAAAAAAAATCACTCATTAATACCTTGGTTTTAGTTTTTTCTAGTTTGTCATTTCCCAACATGAGAAAATTAAGAAGTGCTGGATGAAACCATGTGATCAGCCTAGGAGTGTGTAGAGAATTATAAGAAATGTCTATATATAATTAATTGTGATTAAACCTAGTAAAAAAATAACTTGTAGATCACACTAATCTTGCTTAAGGGCAGCTACTTCACAAGTACCACTCTAATTAATAAGCTTCAGTTAAAGAAGAATCAATAAATACTGCTATTCATAGAAAATGGATATTATGTGAGGAGGAAGACTGGATTTTAAAATAGGCTGGTTTCCTCCAAGCACATATTAAGATTCTTTTAGGAAAAAGAGAAATACCAGGTAGTGACAAATTGAGGAATAATCCAATTAAAGTTTCATTGTTTTCATTGTTTATGAAGATCTGACAAAAGCATTTTATCTCAAGCATTGATATTTACCAAAAGAAGAATTCTGCTTCTAAAAATAGAGGAAATCTACTTTTCAAGACAAACACCAATGTGTATTGCTAAAAGAACCTCTAATGGGCCATATAAACAAAGCAACAAGAAAAACAATGCTAGGAAACCCTGGTGACTAAATCTGGAGAGCAAGAAGTTCACAGCAAGAAAAATATTCACAGTTTTGTATGAGACAAAATCTCTGTGATTAGATTAATTTTCTTTATTGTCACTACCTAACAATAAAAATCCAAGATATTTCAGAATCTGAACAGGCTATAGCAGAGATTACCCTTTTTTTGCAACAAACACAGCAATATTTTGCCAACAAAAGAAGATACCTGAATGTTGTTCTGTGATTCCCTCAGAAAAGCTGTCAAAAGGAGATATTTTTTATAAACCATCAAAATCCGTTTCTTTATATCATGCTTCTGGGAGCTGCTAGTGTTGTGTGACAACATCGTGACACACTGATGTCCAATTTCACTTGCAACCTTGTTGGAGAAGGAGAGTCTGAAGCCAAATGCTTTGTTGGTATAGGTGATCCACTAGGCATAAGAAGCTATAAGAACATGGGAAGAGTACTACAGCCAGAAAGGGAAAGCCCAAGTGTTTCAATACCCTCATTGCAATCACAGACTGTGGTCAGGGCAGTCAGTTTGAAAAGAAAAATAGTTCAATTTACTTTTTACAGATTTACAGGTTTCAGGGGCTTTTTGAGCTGGATCTTGGCACTGGCCTTCAAGTACAATTAGTTCTGTGCAAGGGTTGCCTGAATCTCCAGGAATTAGTCTAATCTCTTTGTGAAACACTTCTCACCCTCGCAACACCTGGAAGCAAGGAGTTCCTCAGCATCTGTTTTAGGCTCTATAAAGGTCTCCTTCCACCTCTGTTTTGGAGTTCTTTCCACTTTCTTCTGCATCAAAAAGCTAGCCAGGTATCTTTCCTCTAATCAGTCAGGGACAATAGATTATTCCAACATGCCAAAGCATTGAGGAAGTTTTTCACAGTGTGCCCACAGCACATCGGTTCTTTAGTGCTCACCAGCCTGCACTGTAATCTGCAGCTGTTCTTTCACAGAATAACATCCAGGTCCATCTGTGTTTTCCACACCTGTCAAATATCAGTGACCATCAATGACCCCAAATGTATTTGTCTCCCCTAACTTCATGGGTCTGAAATTAATTTGTCTGTGCTCTTTATCTCTGCTCTGTCTTTTGTCAGATAGATTCCTCTAGAGTAGTATTCAGATCACTTATCTCAGGCCCCCAGTTAAGAATTAGATTAATTGCTGCCTGTGAATGCCTTTCCCTCTTCATTGATGAGGTGACTGGCTTAGGCTGGATACACAGGTTTTGATAGTTAAACTCAGGTGACATGACCCACATGCTGAGTGCCTTACAAAAGGCAATAACAACAGCAAAATCCAAACCGACCCTACTTTGCATTTCCACATTGCTACAAATATTAGAAAATTATGCAAAACCTTGTCATAAGCCCACCTTCCTGTATATCCTTAGCTCCTGATTCTGCCATAATGAAATCCACACAGGCTCCATGAGAAATTTCTAATGCAAAAGAGGTAATGTTATTATTTATATTTCAGGACCAATAGGACAGACAGTGTCTAAGCAAACCCTGTGGAGCTGCCCTTCTGCCAGTTCCTTCAACAGCTGCTCTCTGTAGCCCTAATCCCAGACAGTTTGCCCTGCCTGTAGACACAAAGAGCTTGATTAAGCCATTAGAACCACAACTGGATTTCAAACCTCCTCAGAGGTGAGGGGACAGGTCCACAGCCTTAGATGAGACCCACTTCTGTTTCTAATGCCAGCAAAATAGAGCTGAAAGATGCTGTCTCCTATTGCCACTCAACAATGCCAGGCAGAGCCTCTCGTGCAGCTCTGTAACCTCTCCCCTGCTACCTGCCAATACCCACCCTGGGAAATCAAAGCCCTTGCAATCAATGATTTTCAGGGAAGCATCTTGTAAGTCATAAATAGGGTATCTAGGTTTCTAAAAGAAATCCAACTTGCCTCACTAGTGAAGTCCTAGAAAATCAGGGAAGACAAAAATGGCATCTTGCCAGGCTGTCAGTTCCCTTCTCTGTTTGTTCCCAAGCTTTTGCTGTTGGCAAGAACACATCCCTCTGCTGCAGTGATCCCCGCATAAAATTTAAGTAATCATCTTGATAGTTTGCTAGACTAAATTTTGCTGGATATTCATACAAGAATGTGAAAAGCTATTTTTAAGTAACAATCTTGCTCTGTCTAATTCAACAGAGATGAAGATAGCGAAATAGGGAAAAAGTTGCTGCTGTGGGAGAGGCAGGGGTTCCTAATATTTCCTTTGCACCAGTATAATGCAGCTGCTTCTTTTGATAGCTTTAATGCAGCTCCTTCTAATTTACATTGGTGTAAGTGAAATCAAATAAAACCCATTATGTCTCTGAACCCCAGTAGACAATCAATGTAATGCAGACTTTTACAACCCCAATTTCTTTCTGTAATAGCAAAGAAACAATATGGGTTTACAGAAGGGCCAGGCTAAAGACAAACCTCCCCTCCCTTCTCTTTCTCAGGCTGCAATCATAAGAATCTAAATGGCCATTTGATTGTGAAGACTGGGTCAAGAAGGACAACAAAAGATCAAGTGAGCGTCTGGGAGCTCAACCTGGAGAAAATCTTGAAACTGAAAAATTCTCAATGCACAGAAGACCATCTACCAATTATGCAAAGATATAGAAAATCAGAAAATTAATTAAGATTATTTTATTAATAATCTTAAGTAATAAAATAATTATTACTTTATTAATAATGAAGTCAAATTGAGTTATAATAAGTTAGAATGTGAAGATGATTTCTTTGTATTGTTAAATGACTTGTTTCAATTTTACTACTTCACAATTGCAGTAAAAATGTATTTCAAAAATAGATACATTTATATTAATTATATGATGGGGCACACTCAAAGAACTTCTAAAATAATGCACTCTAGACTTGCTTCAGACTCTTCTCTGTTGTTTCAGACTCTTGTCTCTGCCCTTTTTTCTCTATTTCTCCTTTTCTAGCACTGTGATCTTCATTGTGAGTTGGCAAAACCCCCACCATTTCTGGTGCCAAACCCTCATCTGCAGCTCTGCAAGTTAAAACAGTCTGTCTATAACTCCCTATTTCAGCACTTTTCTGATCTTCTCTGAAAAAAACTAAAATGGATTCTTGTCTGGAGAATCTGCAGCAGAACTCAGGATACCGTTCCCCATTCTCTTTTCCTCTTTACCTTCTTTGGTAATTTTTCATTCTGCTTCTCTATTTAATGTAAGAAGTATTGTAGGGACATTATTTGTATAAAATATGAGATGTGAAACAAACTATGTGCTAAACAGTCACAACAGTGATGATCCTTCCTTGCATACACATACCCCTGAGTCCGTGGAAGTGGCTGTGGTAGGGACAGAGAGAAGTCAGCTCTCTAATACAATGGCAGTTCACTTGTGTTTACGGACAGGGATCCAGTTTTCTGGGGCTGCCAATGACTTGTGTCACAGTATGAATTGGCATGAGATGAAGGTATCTTAAAGGTCGTGACTTTCACAGATGGCTTGGAGTGTCCTTTTTGACTATGCAGCACAGGAGCATCCTAGATGAGGTGGTTTTTCCTAGCACTACAGCCTGGAAGACAAGTAAGGGAAAAAGGTACCTCAGAAAGGGTGGTAGCATTGTGCATGGTCCCCTCAGTCCACAATTTTACCTGTGCAAATGGAGAGAGAGAAAAATCCAGCTCCCCAGTGATGAGACCCAAGTACTCTGAGGAAAGAGATTTCCTGATTCCCAGACTTGAATTTCTTCTGAAATGAAATGTTGTCTACACTCACAGTCCCCTGCTTCTACCTCTGCATTTCACTGCAGATGTTGAAATCACCGTTCTGTTTTCACCCTCAAAGATGCTCTAATCAATATCACTGGAAATGTCATTCAACTTTTCACTTGGACAAAAGGTGATGCTGACAGTCTACTTTTCCTGAGTTTCCCAAGAGAACATTTAATCTCTGTGACCTTGCAGATATTTAAGGAACCCTTCACAAGATAACACTGTATTGTGACAGACAGCAGGGGCTTTCTCACAGACAGCATTTTGCCAACAGGGACCACAGAAATAATCTGGATTCAGACAGGAAACAGTAATTAAAAAGGAACACATTGTTGTTCATCAGTATCACTCAGTGATATTTTATTATTCCTGCCCATTGGAAACAACGTTCTCATATTTCTAAAGCAAAAAGACCATGACCTATGAATCTGACAATGGGAAACTGTGGTGGTAAAAGCATCTAAAATTTACATGCTGCTGAATGAAGACCAGACCCTGCCATCAGTATTAGGCTCCTTTCTTGTCCTTTTGGAAGGAATGCAAGTGTACTCCATGGATGTGCTATCACATCCAGGGATCAACAGGGATGGCAGTCACTGAAGCTGTGTCTAAAGATCTCTGGCACAAGCCTCCAAGGAAAGCTGCTCTGCAAAGCAATAGGAAGAGATACAGGGGTTAAATAGTAGAGATCAGTGGGACCCTTGTGAAGCTGCTTTGGTCGGTCAGGTGTGGGCACAGCAGAAAGCAAAATAAATTAAACTCCTCCAGCTGGAAAATAAATATGAAACAGCAAGTGAATTTGTGCACTTCATGACTGAGCGAGCAAAGCTTAATTCTCTAATTATTACCTCTATTCTACCCACTGAGATAAAGAGCAAGTTAGGAGAGATAATCAGGTTCTAAAACACTGTGCCCTCTTGAATTCAGCCCAAATGTAACAGTTAGCAATCGTTCCAATACTGATGCACTCTCTTGAAAGATCTATAATAATGTAATATTTGCTATTTTGCAATTTTATGTGTCAGTATCAGGTGAAGAGATGCTTCATTCTCACTTATTTTTTTAACCCACTTTTCATTGCTTATTCAAATGGTTGAACTGCAGAACCATGCATCTATTGCACAAAAGTTTGGTTAAGTATTCTACATTACATTATTCTAAATATTCATATTGTTTTAATTTAATATAAATTCTGCTAATACCAACCAGATGTCATCTTGCATTCACAGTCTTATGTCAACGGCAGATCACATTAGGATTGATCATAAAATTCCCTGGTTTCACAAAAGCACTCTGTACATGTAGCTACTCTACAACACAAAAGAAGGGGGGTGGGGAGGTCCTTTTTAGGTTTTTTTAATATGAAAAGAATAAAAAATATCAATACAATAGCTCTAAATGCTACTTGCAGTCAGATTATGCGTTAATTATCCCATGACCCCTAAGAGTGCCTGATAACTAAATAACATTCTAATCATCTGTTTCAGCACTTCAAGATTAAATTTTATTCATTCAATACCTGCACTAGATAAAAGCAAAAAAAAAGGAAGATATTTGATTTGGGTTCATACAATTAAGAAGGATATCAAGGAAGCTGATCTGTTCCTCCTTCTTATCTTGTGCCTTTCTTCATGAAAAAGAAAAGAGCAGCTAAGAAATGAAAGTCTGACTGAATAGCATCTAAACTTAACACAAAGAGGAAGATTGTCAAGTTCACACAGGAGGTCGTCAGCCAGGAGAGTGAGGTACCGCAGCAGCCGGGCAGCAAGTCAGCTGGCACAGCTGAATTTTGGAGAGGTGACGCAATTCTGAGCACGAACAAACTTGTTGCCACAGTAGACACCTTTCCAAAAATGGCTGTTACCGCGTGTTGTGTGCAGGGAAAGGGAACAGGGGAGGAAAACATCTCACCTCTGTTGCCATAGGCGACTGGAAGGATGATCATCACTTCCAGGCAACGGCCGTATAAAGGGTCAGGGTCCCCAGCTGCCTCAGCAAAACCATGGCAATTGTGGTGCTCAGAGCAGCACAAGGAGCTCTTGGTGAGCTGGCTCTAGGAGGAATGAAGTCTGAAATGGCTTTATGAGCACACCAGAAGTGGATCTGCAGATCAGTGCTGCACAATGCATGTCTCGGTGTTTGACTTCAGCTCTACTCAACTCTAGGCTGACCCTATATGTTCAGCTCTAGCATAAGAATGGGCAAGTTGTGTTTTGGGAGACCACTTTCCAGTTTAGTTTCATTCCAAAGGAACCCATTATTAAATGCCTCAAGTTCACTCCGCGATATTAATCAAAGTGTATGGAATAAGAACAACTGGGAAATACAAGCAAAAAGGATGTATAGGTTTCAAGACAGACATCTTTCAAATTATTTTCAATATTAATTAATCCAAATAGCCAAATAAATGGTCATAAGTTACTTAGTGCAGTGTTTTGTAGGAAATATTTCCCATATGTTCTCCTCAGCACAGTAAGAATTTTTTTTTTTTTTTTTAATTTTACCCTCTTCTTGATACACACGGGTTTCCAGAGTCGGGTAACTCTGAAGTCTCTACTTGTTCTTTTGCTCAGTACTTCCTTTCACAGATTTCTCAGGATTTTCCTGAACAGGGACTGAAGCAGAGTTCCCCAGGCTTTTCCCGCTTGTTGTCCAGGGCCTCCAGCTGTGGAGATACAGACTATTTCAGAGCAATCCACAACATGGGAAGTCAGGAGTAAACTAGAGCTAAAACCGACACGGTGCTGACCATCAGCTCACCCAGTTAGAGAGAGGGTTGTGCAAGCTTATCCTATTGCCTGGGATTACAATCCACAAGCCTGGAGCTAAATGTTTCTACCCCATTTGCAAAAAGAAAAAAGCAAGGGAGGTTCCACCTCACAGGATCTGATAATCCAATTAGAGTATCCCTGCAATGTCAAAGAGCCAAGTTCAAACCACTCTTCTGGATGATTTCATTTTTGCCTCCTCTGTGCTGGGGATTCCTCCTGTGGGAGCTATTCTTTGTGCACAGAGCATTAAACATTTAGCAGGGACTGAGACCTCAGCTTCCTAGATCTCAGCTGAGTACACTTAGCAGGGGGTATAGACTCAGTCAGACCAATTGTTATTTAACTTAGAATTAACCTGAATCGAAGCTAGCTGAGCAGCTCCAACAGGACGGATACCCACGGAGAAAGGCTGATAGCCATTTTCCTGGCACGTGAGACATCAAAGCCTACTTAGAAAATAGATATTTGAGTCAGGACTTCCCCTTTCCCAGAAAGCATTAGGTCATTTTGGGAGGCAAGGACAGCAAGCCATGGGTCACAGGTGATCTTTGTATCCCTAATGCCTCAGGAAAGGTTGTTAAAAGTGTGTGGGAATGGCTATTCTGAGAAAACTACTGTGGGCCTGCATGGACAGAGGGTGTGTTCCAGGTGAGGTGATGGAGTGTCTGTACCCAAGTGCACTCTCCCACATTTTGGGTGAATCCAGCCCTGCTGTGCAATCCAGACTAGTCTGCTGCTCAGCAAATAAACAGAGCAAACGAATTGGACAGAAATCAAATTCTTGCCTCAGTAATGATACAATTCCCCAGGGTTTCTGGTGCTGTCAGTCATTTGAAGATTACAGGTTTTCAGGACAAAGCAGGTAGACGAATACGACATCAGTGTAAAACCGTCGGTGCCTGCTCCCTGCTGTATTGTTGCAGTGACAGATATGCATTTCTGTCATAAGAAGAGTCACAGGAACAGACAGGTCGTGCTGACAGGACAATATGTATATTTTGTGGGGGAAGATAACAGTGCCAAAAGCACGGTCCTGCTATTTCTTAAAATTTGAATGATTACACAGATAATCTCATGTCTCTTTGAATCACAGTTTACAGGTCATCACATCATTTGATGATAGGAAGCACTATGTAGTTCTAGCATCCTGATGGGCATTTTCTCCCTGGCATATGTTGAAATTCAAATTCAGTCCCCGCCCTGTGCAAAAAAAAAAAAAAAA
>VWZT01005006.1:619943-662596 GCA_013397055.1 Pachycephala philippinensis
AAAAAAAAAAAAAAAAATCTAGGTTATGAACCATAGATGTTTATTTGCCATTATCAGCTGACATTGGAGGCATGTTAGGAATTTTCAATGTACAGATGTACAGAATATAACCATTTTACTCACATCTCAGTTCTGCAGTGGAGACAAAACCATTCTGAAAAAGTGCAAGCTCTCCAATGACTTTCTGTTAAATTTATATTTTGTTACCTTAAAATTTTTATGCATTTCGTTTTCTCTTCTAACTTTCAAGAGAAAATTATGAGATCACAGAAAGCTGCTGCTTCAGAAATCAGGAAATCTCAGCAGCTGAAAGAAAGAGCTTTGCTGTGTGATGTATTCAACTTCACTTTCAGACCCAGAAGTCTGAAACTGCATGGGACGTCTTTGGAATTCTTAGTGCTGCTCATTAAAACTTAATATAAACTTTGTCCCATTTTGAGATTCTTCTGTATTAGGGCTGACTGAGATATTAGGCAGCTATAAAATTTGCCATATAAAATTTTGAGTAATATGAACTACTAGCATGTAAAAACTTGCATTAATGTAACCAAGATTACAAACAATAATGCTTAAAAATAAGGAAACAGCAAACTTGTAGCAAACTCAGACATTAATTCTCTTCAATTTGCTCATTATGTGGATTACAGCACGGGATTTTTCTGCCTGTTATTTTATTCCATTTTTATTTCCAATGATTGCTATAAATTAAGAGCATTACAGCAAATTATCTGTAATCATAAGACTACTTATTTCTCCCTCAAATAAAATAGTATAATCCCATAAATACAGCTGGGCATGCAGTTGATTTCTCTTGTACAGAAAACTCTTTAATTAAAAAAATCCTAATCCAAGATAGAATGAAAACCAAAATGATAAGAGAAATTAAATTCTGAAAGAAAATCAAATGGCATGGGTCTTTTAGCATTAAAATGAAACCATTTTATCTGAAATTTGACTTCCTGCAGGATGTTGCAGTTGCTAGAAATTAGTGAAAAATGAATTTCAATACACTTGCAGAAGAATCTGTTGAGGTCCATTCAACACAGAGAGACCTGCTCTGTCTGATGAAGTTTCTGAGCAGAAAGCTGTGAGAGGCTGCTAAAATGTTCTGTGAAAGCAAACCAAAGTGTTTCCTGTAAGTAAACAGTTAAATTTTTCCCTAGATATGTGATGTCAGTATTTCCAGAGACAAGACACAAAGCTGTGGTATCCTTGGGTGGGATTGGTGTGCTGTTCCCATGGAACCAGGAATGCTGGTCTACCATAACTTTCTGATACTTGACATTTCATTAAATTAAAGCAATTAGGGGCAAAAAGCAATCAAAACACCGGAGTCGTTCTGTGCTGAAAAGACCAGAACACTCCCTTCTCAATTAGCTTTCCACAGCAGAATGGCAAAGCACTTTCCAAAGTTAAAGTGTTACTCCAGGAAGCATCTTACATCCAATGCTCTCTATCAATCATCTTTGGTTCATAAACCCAGCAATTAGCAATACAAAAACTCTTGGAGTGAGACAAAAATTAACAACATTTTTGTTTGTATAGGACTGGATTTCCTTTGATCAATGTTTGTAAATGACTGCAAATGACATAAAAAGGAGAGCAAGCTGTAAAACTTCACAAATAAAATTTACATGCTAAGGCCAAAATTAAAAATAATCCTATGTGTTTTAAAACAAGAATACCCAGATGTAAAACTGTACTTTCATAGTGTCTCAAAGACAAGGGCTAGTTTTGCTAAGGGGCTGTAGCTGCCATTCATCTGCACATCCATTCTGAAACTACAGACCCTGGATAGATGGCAATGTATATGCATAAAATTTTCAGATTTTGCAGTAGTTGTTTCAATTACAGTTACTGTGTATTAGGACAAAAAAATGTGCTTAATACAATTCAAAAAATGGAAACAAGACTTAACGTAAACATCTTAGAGTATCAAAACTAGGATGAAGTAAGCATTCTAAATGGAGAAACAGTTTGGACTGTTTTCATGTAATTCTTATTACTTTTAGTCTTGTGGGCTTCGTGGAAAATATGAATGTTTAGGGATCTCTAATATTCTGCTTTAGCCATTATTGATGAGTGTTTATAATTCTCCAGGTGGAAATAAAATTGTAGACAATAGCCAGTCCCATTGTCACATCACTGCATAAGGTACTTTCCATCTGCAGAATGCAAGAGCATTACAAATGGATAACAGCCCAATTTTCCATAGGCAAGGATTTAAGAACTTGCAAAATATATAGGGTTCTCTCACTGAAGAATGATAGCATTACAGCTAGTGGAGAATCCGAATGTTCTGTTAGAGCTATTGGGAAAATTATTTCAGCTATAATTGTTGAAGGAAAAGAAATTGAACTAATTAATGTAAAACTCTCTATGCAACTATAGAGTTAATTCTTGACTTGTGTATAGGATTTAGCCTCATAGTGCTGTTGTCCCAGCAAATGCCATCCTCAAGAGAAACTTATACTCACTTGCCCAACTATTTTTCTCCAGCAGATGATGACGAAAGAACAAAAATGTAACAAGCTGCAGTCAAAACACTACTCAGATGCCCACCTTAAAGGGTTCCTGCTGCACAATAAAGGAACGAAAGCAAGAAGCAAAATAAAGGTGGTTTTTCACTTCAACCCTAGCTGCCAGACTGCTTCTGGGCTTGTTCTGCCCACTGTTTCAGATGAAATGTATTTTTAAAAGCCTTTCAAAGAGGAACATGTATACAGGCTTCCTTTGACTTGGAGACCAGTGGCATTTCTCAGGGCTGGCATTGGGACTGGCACTGTTTAACATATTTGATGGTGACATGGACAGTGGGAGTGAGTGAGCCCTCAGCAAGTTTGCCAATGACAGTTGTGAAGACAATGCTTTTTCAGGCTTAAAAAAAAAAAGTGATACTCTAAAGAGGGGGAAAAAATCCTTCATTAACGCAGCCAAACTCTACACAGCAAGAAGAAAATAAATAAGCAGTTGACATTTTACACTTTTCTGGGTGAATCCCCATGTATAAAGCACCCACAAATAAAATTTTCACATCCATTTTTAACTTCACTTTTTTTAGGTGCTGAAACTTACTGAAGCAAAAATAAAGCAATGAACTAAAGTAGAAGGAAGCAGACTGAAGTTGTTAACAGCTAACAGCATGGGTGTTGCCTACGGCCAGAAATAGCTGATGGATGATATGACAACAGTCAGCAGACAAATCCTCATTACAATTGTAAATTTTGTGTCCCAAACAATTTACTCTCTTCACTATCATCCCTACACTCACTTTTTGCAGCAGCTGCACTATCACTTTCCAGTGCTGGCATGGCTCTCTTATTCTGTATCCCTGGCACACACCATAAGCTCTGAGATTGCCACTGTCAAAGTGAAATGATGGGTTTGGAGGAACATTGTGGCAGAGGGACCAGAGGTAATGTCTAGGTGTGTACTGGCCAACCTACAGCATGCTGACAGGGAAGGCTGCCCAGTGGAGGATTTTTTGGTGAAAATAAATAGGGGCAGGGAGCACCTGCCCGCGAGCAGATGCAGCACACATTCCATATCGCATGGAAGAGAGAGGATGCATAACCACAGCGTATCTGGCTGAACTGTACTCCCTTGTCCTTAGTTCTCAGAAAAAAGTCTTCAAAAGAATACAATAGTACTTGAGCAGAAAACTGATGGAAATACTAGGCATTCAGAAAAAGTCACAAAAAAGTTTGACCCAAAAAACTATTCTCTTGGTGGTCGATGCATGTAAATATGTGGTCATGTGCTCTTCTCCACCCAGCACATTTTTACATTTAGTCACATCACTATAAAATATAGACTATATCATAAAGCAACCTTTACTTCTCCTTGCCTAAGAATCTGGTGGGTTTATTTGCAACTTAAAGAATGCTTTTTGTATGTAGGATTGGTGTTGCTCACATTACAAATAGGTGAAACAGAATGCAACATGCAGAGCCAACTTCCAGCCTGCTGTAAACTCACTGGAGCCACCAGACTAACACAAGTTGCAAACGTGGTCTGCATGTAAACAAAGAATGTTTTTTTTCTTGACTTGTGTATATTCTGGCTGGGCACTGAGACAGAAACAGCTCCACAGAAGAAACTTAACTCCCCTCCCTTTAAAAGTAAAGTGGTGAGGGTAACTGTCTAGCTGCTCGGTTAATGAAAATAGTCTTCAGTGTGAAACCTATGACTAACATGTTCAATAGGTCTCTCTTTACTGATAAGTTACCATATATCTCGAAGTATGCTATAATTAGGTAATAGGGCAGAGTTGTAAATCTAATTCAATTTTTATTGATGTACCTCAGCTTTGTATCCCATCCTGTGGAACCAAACCAGTGAGTTGGTTTTATTCCTTTCTAATCTTAGAGAAATACATACTGCACTCAGAAATCTTCTGTCTACAAGCTATTGCTGAGTGCATTAAACAGGGAACTCATTACTCTTCTATCATTTTTTGTTACTTCTTCACCTCTTTCTGTTTGTTCCTGTCTTCTAAGCTTACATGAAACAGAAACAAAATAGGAAGGTACTTTCTCACTGCTTAGATGTTGCTGTCTGAACTTCTATTTCCCATTTTATTTGAGCTTGGATTCAGCTCACCTATAAATTCATTGATACGTTGAATCTGTCTGACACACAGAGAGCTGCCTCTGAAAGAATGGGCCATCTCAGCTTATTAAGGTCCTAAACAAAAAGGTATCAACCTCACTGCTCCAGCTGGGAGGACTGAGTCTCCTTTTTTTTTTGGGTTATTAGCCTTTGATTTATAAGAAGTGCTACCATTTGCTCATGTGCTCAGCAAGGTAACTTAAAAAGAACTAAAATTCACTGGTGGGATCTAATTATCTCATCCTGCATGTTATTTTGCATAGTTCAGGAGGAGGAAAAAATAAAATAAAATAAAATAAAATTAAATTAAATTAAATTAAATTAAATTAAATTAAATTAAATTAAATTTTCAAAATTTTCAAAATTTTCACATTTGAATAGAAAAGTTACTGATGCAGATACCCCTCAATTTATTCATATGTAAGAATTAATGACCTGAATAATTTTAAAGGTGAAATTCAAAGCTGACGCAAACTTTTGTCTAATCCTTGTTTTACATATTGCCCCAACCCCATGAACCAAAGTGTATTTGTCACTCAGGTTCCCTCTACCAGTGGTTCAACTAACAAACATTTTTTTCATTACTCTCTGTGGTTCTTTTGCCTTTTTCTGTGCTCGTCTCTGCACACAGCCTAATTATCTCCCCAGGTTGCTCTATGGTTAACTAGGGTCAGACACTTTGGCAGTGTAAAGTGATTTATTCTGTGTACTTGAAAGAAGCCAAGACGATGCCACACACACCTACCAGCTGAGAACTGGGAACTCTGTCTGTCTCTTTTTCTCAAGCAATGGGCTCCCATAGAACACCGGGATTCTTGTGCCTTAAGTTTCAAGAGAAACATCAAAAAGGTAGTTTGACTGAATTAGCCTCTCAAATGTTACAATATATTGATATTTCCTTACAAAGACAGATTCCAAAATTTAATTTCTGAATGTCTAAGTTCCCTCTGAGAATTGGATGGAAATAATTTTCATCTCTTGCATGAGTGCAAAGAGTCCATTTTAACAAAGTTTGTACCACCAAATATTTAATTATCCCTTCATATGACAGTGAGCAAGCTGGGGACTATAAAACTGGACAATAAAACTGGATTTCTTCAGAAACCTATAGATATTCTAATACTATTTCACTTCAAATATTGATTTATTTATTTCTCCGAGTTGTCTGTTGCTTTTCCATTATTCCTTGCCTATTACTCTTCGGGAGTCTTGCACACTTTTCCACTAATCGGTTAAGTTTAAGGGTTGATTCACAGATAAGTCAGACTTTTCAAAAGCTGGGGCTGTTGGCCATCAAATTGTCTTCGTCAGAGCCACCAAAACTGTGTTCCCTTCTGTTGCTGTGTCTAACTTTATGTGCACAAAAATATACCCTCCTTAAGTTATGAGATGCCAGAAGGCATCAAAGAAAAGGATTATAGGTATTAATAAGAAGCTGCTGACAAGATGACCATTGGCAGAAAAAAATCACCCTTTCACATATAAGACATAGGGAGCTGGGATTTTACCTGCCAGATAGAAAGACATACTAGAGATAAGAAATAATTTTTATTTGCCATTTTATGGTCCAGATTCTATTACTTCAATACTTGTAAACTGATAAACAATAGCAATAAGAGAGCACTGGGCATTTTGAATATTGCTGCAGGGCTTATGTTATGACTTTCTTAGTTTGCAGCAATGTATGTTATACCTTCATCATGAGGTAAATCTCAGCCTTTGCCTAATTTATGGAAAGATAAAAACATCACTGGGTAGAACCAGCAAGCTTTTTCAGAGGGCAACACTATAAATCCACAAAACTGCATACTGTTCAACCAACAATACTACATCATTTGAAAAAAAAAAGGGGCTGTTTCCATCTGGTCAGCATCTGTTAAACTCCACGTCACTACAGGATGCATAAGATTTTTTTTGTTCTAGCATTTGCTAAGTTTGACCCAACTTAATTTCAAAAAAAAAAAGCAGATCCACATATTAGAGAGATGAGAGCGAAATAGACAATTTTCTTTATACCTAACCTCAGAGATACCTGAACATCTCTTGTATAAAACACAGATTAATTACCTGGTCCTTCTGCATGCCGATCCCAGCTCTCTTTACTTCAGTTCTCGAGGATGCTGTCCTTTGATGAAAACCACTATTCAATAGAAGACCTTTTGCAGCCTTTACTTATTATTAGCTGATTTCATTGGCCAATGACTATGCAAAATACTTTAAAATATCTTTAGTCAAGGACAGCTTTCTCAGCTTGTGAGACAAACAAGAGATGACATGGGAAAACTGGTGTGCCCAGGATCCCATGCTAGGTGAGGACCAGTCCACATATCCCAGCTCAGTCCTCTGTCCTCTCACCCAGGATTTCTGTTCATGGTGGAGCACAACCAAGTGGCCAGTTTAGAAGCCACTGTTACTGATCTCATAACTCTCATAACAACCACGAATTAATCTCAGCAGTAAGCAATGCCAGTTTTACTTGTTAACATCATCTGATTTTCATAATTGTTAAACATCCAACTTAATCTTTTGTCACTTCAAGTATTGTAAAATTTACTCTTTAATAAATTATGGGTAACAGAAATACACCTGAAATACATGTCTGCTGTATTAGCAGTCAGTGGGTTCTCATCATGGCAAAGCACGAAATCCTTTGTTCACATGAAATGCATTTTCATTCAAAATGCCTCATTATCCTGTTTATTGGGTCACTTTCACCTATTTCATACCATTGCTACTCCACTTTCTCTGGCAAATCACTACTGATTTGAAGAAGTATTAGATAAAGATGAGGCCATACCATACCTCAGAATTACCTGAAGTTTCCTTTATTTTGTGAAAGGTTGATTTAACATTAGATGAAGCATTTCTTGAGATCTTTTCATAAAATTGAAGTTCTACTGAAATAACATGTTTAGAGATAATCGCATGCCTTAGAAGTCACGGATTATGTGTATCATGTTAGATATTAAACCTGTCAAGATGTTGTTTTTAATACGTCTTTTAGTTAAGACCATGTCTTGACATGAATTATTCCTAGCATAGTTTCTCACACACTGGTTCAGCAAGCAATCATCCACTACATCCATCATTTCTGTTGCTGTCTCACCATATGTCTCAGAGGGGTGTAGGGGGGAAGCTTCCAGTTAATCTTTTTTTTTTGCATTTGGTATGCAAATCACTTAAAATTGAATGATGTCGCAATTTCAAGCAGTATTGTCTTAAGAAACACTGGAGTTTCAGTACTGAGCTAAGTTTGATAGGTTTACTGGATGGTTTGTTTCCTTTTTTGCTTGCATCTTAACAAAATTTTACAGCTAGAAAAAATTCTCATTATAATCTCCAGCCTATTTCCTCCTCAGAGATATGCTTGCAAAAATTGGTTTTATATTATCTTCGTTAAAGGCTTCTGCTTGTAATATTTCAAACCGTCATCTGTCCTTGGCTGCCATGACATTCATCCATCTGACAAAATGGGGTGAAAAAGAAGTGCCAGCCTCTGAGTGAATGCTCCTTTAAGTGAATTTGTTAGCCATGCATAAAGGATGCCGTGCTCACTGAGGCTGCACTGGGAGCTGCAGCCACGCAGATCCATGGCTCCTATGGGCACGGGGCAGTGCAGGGCAGTGAGGCTCGGGGTACATTCCATGGACAGGGCTTCTGCTGTAAACAATCTGCTTTCATCAGCTGTGAATTCAAACCATGGCACTGTGTAGGTTGCTCCTGTCTCTCTGAAGATGCATATAATGATATAAACAATGGTTTGTTAAGTTTCAGATTCATTTCCTAACCTCACAAAAAGCTCTGCATACTGCTGTTCGGTATTGGGAATTGCCCAGCCGTAAATGCACGTCAGTAAAGCACAGAAGGCTCAAATCTAGGAAAAGAAGCAGAGCTTGAATAAAATCTTTGCACAAAAACAGCAAGGCACTGAGACCTGAATTTCTCAGCTGTATAGGCAGTCAGGCCTCAGCTGGACACAGAACAAGACAGACATGGGGAGAAGGAACATTATTAATTTCTATCTGAGTTTTCTCTGAAAGGGTTGTGCTGTGCATAGACTGCCAGGGAGTCTCTCAGGCTGCCTGCACTTTCTTTCTCCGCAGGTAATAGCAGGGATGCACAGAAGTTATTGCCACCAACAACTGGTTTTGATTTCATACTTTGCAATTAAGACAGATTTTAAAAGCAGCTCTTTGTTTTGTGGGATCAAAGGCCAACTTGGAGCTTAGGTTATGAGACACATACAGCAGCTTATTGAGCATGTTTTCATCTTTCCATTCAGCAGGAAAAGCTTCATACTTGTGCATAGGGCTCCTCCTATGCAAAGTGCTTATGTACAATCCAATTAAATAAAAAGTGGAAAGAAACATCATGGGGTCAGATTCTTTTTATATACTTTCCAGTGATTTTTTCATAGAAAGGCATGCAGAAAGAGCCTGGTGGAGGGGTGGTATGTAGATTTCCTTCTGCCAGGTGACTGTACAAACTGCTAGATGACACAGTCATATTTCCTCTTGGTGCTTGATTGATCTTTTTACTTGGGAATGTTTTTCTGTGCAGTGGAACAGCTTCAGTCAGAGAGACAACAGATACTTTCTGCCCCCTCACACCCCACTCCAGCTCCTGTACCAACATCGTAGCAGTTGGGCCTCTCCTATGGGGGAAAGGTGAGCGATTTGGGATTGAACCTTCCCAGGCAGGAAGGCGAGATGGAGTTTCTAAGATTTTTCACAAGTGATCCAGCTTTCACTGTTAAAAAAAAAAAAAACAACCAAACAAAAAAATCCCCACACACCATGTAATATCAGGCAGCTGTAGAGTTTAGATTCCTCTATATGTAAGTGACAGCCAAGAAAACTATTTCAAAATTACAGTTCCCAGTATAGGCACTTTAGTTTCGCTGATTTTAGGCACCTACATAATTTCTTTTTGCAGGAGATCCTTACACCATGTCCTGGAAAGCAGTCCCATTCATTCCTGAACAGAAGAGCTATAAATGCTACATTCCCTGCTATTCATAGAGAAGTGGCTGTTTCTCAGGGTGCCTGGATAATATCAGTGACCAAATTTCTCAGCTGAGGATATTTCTGTTATTCAGAAACAGGAAGTCTTGTGATTGAGTACCTGTGAGAGCCATTTTGTCCAGCACAAAATAGTTCTTTGGAGCTAAGCTGTGCTACTGCATCCAACAATTATTCAGGTATTTCCCTCGCACACTGATATTTTGAAGCTAGGCCTGAATGCTCCTGAGCCACAGTATGGAGCTCCAAACCTCTGAATCTTCATTAAAATACTATGTTCTCTTTCACACAAAGAATATTTGGCTCTTGAACAGCCGCTCTCCACAGGCACCTGCCTGGGCCCTCCCTCCCACTGTGGTCACTGAGCCACTAACTGTCCTGTTAGGGAACTGTAGCCCAAAAACTGTTGACCCAAACCCCTGTGGGCCATGCTGGTATTTAGGTCTCTAAGTATTTGCCTTTCAGATGTAAGGCAGGTAGGTACAGAGCAGCCTGAGGCAGTGGTGTTTTCTCCCATGGCACCCCATGCTAGATGCAGGAGAAGGTTGTACCATAGAACCAAAGAATCACAGATTTGTTTAGGTTTAAAAAGGCCTTTAAGATCATCAGGTCCAAACACTAATCTATTACTGCCGTGTTCACCACTAAACCACAGTATCATAGAATCATCAAGGTTAGGAAAGACCTCTGAGATCATTGAGTCCAACCATTAACCCAGCACCACCAAGTCCATCGCTAACCCATGTCCCCAAACACCACATACACACATTTGTTGACATTTTAGGGATGGTGGTTCCATCACTGCCCTGGGCAGCCTCTTTCAGTGCTTGATCACCCTCTAAGTGAAGAAATATTTTCTAATATCCAATCTAAATCTGACACCTGAGGCCATTTCCTCTTGTCCTATTGCTTGTTACATGGGAGAAAAGATCAACCCCCATCTGTCTGTAATATTCTTTCAGGTAGTGGCAGAGAGCAATAAGGTTCCCTCCTGAGTCTCCTTTTCTCCAGGCAAAACAACCCCCATCTTTGTCTTAGATCAGTTGGAAAATCACTTTCTTCCATAAAAAAATATGGTTCTTTTTATTTTACTGTTAGAGTAGGGCCTGCAGATGTGACCCAAACCTTGATTCGTCTCTTTCAAAAGGAACAAAGAACCAGATGTGCATGGAAAAGTCTTTGGCCAGGAATCTAGCTGAGGAAGACCTACAGAGGGCTCCATTTCACACAGCTCCCAAGGGGAAAGGACACTTCTTATTTAGCTGAAAAATAATGACCACTCTCTGAAAACCATATATTTTATTTTCTCTGGGTAACCCACAGACATTTTACAATGGCAATAAAGTTTTAATTTAAAGCATCAATGATGCAATCTTTCAAGAGGTAATGGTTGGTTTAGTCTCTGGCAGCTCTTTGGTCCAAATCTCTTGGTCCTCACTTTTCATGGGCCATTAATGAAGAGATGAACTGCAGAAGAGAAACTTGATCCATTAAATCCATGCCATTAGTTCTTTTGTCCTCTTTGCCAATTGTATCCAGATCCAGGTAGTGACTGGAATTTTCCACAAATATCTATTGCTTGTTCCATTTTTCTCTACTCTTTGGACAGTTTTTATTTTGGTCTAAGCATAACTTTTGCCTACAACATCTCTTGCATGGAAACAAAACTTGCTATGAATACTGATATTTTATTGAATCATTTTATTTCTCAAAAAAAAACCGTATGTCTTTGCATAACTCTTGATCTGGAATGTATTGTTTTGTTGCCTAAAGAAACATTAATCATAAATTCAAGAAAGACAGGGGAACAGAAATAACAAAGATAAAACTGAAACAAGAAATGCATAAAACATTGGAAAGATGTAAATAAATTCACCAAATACGCCTCTTAAATTCTAAGAATATGAATAATTTTATAGAAATAATGGCTTACATGCTAAAGCAAAATGTTTCTTATCATAACTGTTGTATTCTGTTTTGATAGCCCAAGATATTCCACCATTTGGCATCTGAAACATTGAAGTAATTTTCCTTTCAAAGTGAAAAGAAGTATCAGATACCTAAATAGAACTAAAAATAAAGTTTTCCTACCAAAAAAAGCCCAGCCAAACAATTTTGAGTATTTTTTTTTTAAATAAAGATCATGAAACCAGATTTTCTTTTATTCTAAAACATGCTATGAACATATTTAGCATAGATACAATTTTTTAAATCTCTTTGCTTGACTAGTTTTTTCTTTGAAATATGAATGCAGCAAAATTCTCAACAATTTCAGTAACTCAGATCCTAAAAGGCAGTAACTGATGCTTGGTGCCAATTATTCTGTGATAGATATTGTGTCGTGTATAATATCATGTGTGTTTCTTATTCTTACTTATCACCTTAGAACTTGAAAGTTATTTAAAAAGATTAAGGAAAGATAAAAATTGTCTTCCAAATACAATGGGGAACACTAGAAGAGACAGACATGGTCAAACCAAAGATACAAAAACATCTACTGTAAGGCAGGGAAGGAAGAACAGCGCTCCTTTTCTCTTCTGGTGCCTCTTCTGCATTTACACATGGGCAGGAGTTTTGGCATCAGGTCCTTAAGTCTGTCAGGTTTGTCACTTAAATCTAGGGGATCTGGTACTGTTACCCTGCATGGAGGAGTTCAGAAAGTGTCCACCAGAAAAAATACGTTTCCAAAGTTAAGAAAAAGAAAGAGAAGGGAATTACAAAAGCAGTGAAAATGCTATAAAATGGATTTACCTACTCATTACCTGTGTCACTTGTAGAGGATTTGGATGGATTTTAGCTACAGGGAGTCAACTATTCCGACTGTGTATACAGTAAGGACTGCACAAACAGGCACAATCTCCATTCAGGTAATACAATGAACCTCTTATTTTCTTACATTACACGGCAGCACCACAGGCACAGGTTGTCTCTGCTGCACAGCCTGCCTGCTTCCATGCTTCATCCAGCACTCTTCCTTTGCAGAAAGCTGAGCCCACAGTCTTCTCCAGCATACGGATGAGCTTCTTCTTAGGGGCTGTTAACATATCCTCGGGTTAAGTCAGGATGCCAACCAAAAAAAACAATACATATTTTTTGAAACTAAAAGGAAAAAAAAAATCCAGCTTAAATAAATATTAAATTATGCATTTTTCTTGCCTGTTAAGTGCTAAATTTCATGTAAAGAGCTTCTAGCATGCATCGCTCTCTGTCTTCTCTTTCTTCCCTACAAAGACAGGAGTAACTCACATCCTTTGTAATGCGGCACTGACCTGTAAAAAACACCCAAAAAATGTGTTTAACAGAAAGGAGAGGAACATTAAATAGATGCATAATTATTTTGTTTGTCTCTCAGAATATGCACATACACAAATAAACACCCACACAGTTTTCCATGCTGTTTTACTAAAACAAATCTTCAGACCCCCAGCAACAAACAGCCAGTCACTTATTAGTAAGAATCCAAATAGATATTACAGAGCCTGACTACTTGTGCTTTTGAGATGTAAATATCAAAATTGCTTTTTGAAGAAGTAAAATGAAAAAGCAGTTAAAGTTCAGGATTCAATTTTTTCCTCTTCTTTTGATAAATGCATTTACATTTTAATTTTCAGTGTTTTCAATTTTCGTCAGTGAAGGGCTGTATCCCTGGATGAAAAGCACAATAATAAAATGTTCTCCACTCCATAATTTTCTTGTAATTCACAGAAATGATCTGAGGGCATATAGCTCACGACAATATATATTATAGCATTCAGTGCAGAGAACTCAATTGTTAGGGCTGCAATTTCAAACATATGTATATTAATGAACTGGCTGTGGCTTCATTTTAAATTCCTAAAGACTTTTTTGCTGACATAGAATCATCACGGCTGTAATCTTACAAATCTGCAAAGATTGTCAGAACTGTGCATGTTATTTCATTTATTCAATCAATACAAGTGTCAATGACAATTACGCTGCAGAAATCCATATAATAGTCCTATTTTTTTAAGTCCATATGGCACCATAGATTATGAGAGGAACAGAACAATGTGACATGCCACATCTTACGTAATTTGGCAGAGCAGTGTGCCTTTATTTATAAGAACATGCTATAAATCTTGTTCTGCTTTTATTGCAATCAGTTCCCTTTCTACCCTCAAAATTATAAAGCAGATTTTGCTAATCTAAAACAAAACAACAGTCCAAACAAACACTGGAAACATTATTGGTCTTTATCTGTAGCATGGGATAGTTTTTAGCTACGCACCTTAATCACTCTGGCTACTAGAAACTGCAGAAAAAGCTGTTGTAACTTGCTGAACAAACAGCATCTACAGTTAACAACTGCTCACTGCAGTACCCATTATAAAATGCGAGACTGGTGTGCAGAGCTATAAAAAACACACAGACTCTATTCTCAAAAAAACCTTGGTACATCAATAATAACATCAGTCGAGAAACCAGAGGATAACGCGAAATACGTAGAAGGTCAGCAAAAGCTTGGAAGATAAAGCTCAGAGGCGAGGCTGAAAAGCAGCACAGAATGGAGACTGCATTCAGCACAGTGCCAGAGAATAGAGACAGGCTGCAAGCAATAACTGCCTTCCTGGGGGAGCCTGAGATCTCATCTCTGCACGGAGAGCGTGCTGCCACAGGGAAGTGTCCCTCTGCCCATGCTAAGGAAGCCCAGGGAGCCGTCTGGAGGCTTCTTCTTTGGGGAAACGGCACTCTACTGCAGATGCTGAAACAGGTTTTCTTCTGCTTGCAGCTGACACCTTGCCCTGCTCACACTCATTTCTTTTCCCCTTCTGATGCTTTATTTCTCTCTGCCTAGGTTTGTGGAAGCTCCCACCAGCTTTCCTTGCACCTAATTCATTTATGTTTTCCGATCAAGTTTAATTTTTCAGGTTTGGTCAGCAGTCTCTGCACATGGCTGTCAGGTTTGTTATCCTCCTTCAGTGCAGACTAAGATGGACCTATAGCCCTCCCTCCAGCTCTGGTGCTGCTGAAGGCACTTCCTGTAGGCATCCTCCACCAGCTCCACATCATTCCATCTGGGGAGCAGAGTTTCTTTTAGAGTAGGAGGTGAACAAGCCTGGCTTTAGCAAGCCAGTGACTGGGAGCTAGCTGCTTTCTGGAAACATTTCTAAGGATCAGCAGCAGGAAGATCTATTTAAGCTAAAAGTTAGAATTGGCATTAATGTCATGGTTGTAAGGGAGGCACGAACCACATCATACTGGAAACAAACGCACACACAATAAAAAACTGGTTTAGGAGTCTAACTTTTAAGAGAAATGTCAATAAACATGAGAATAATATTATGTAACATATTGCTTGCTTGCTCAAATCTGGAGTATCTCCTGATACAACTGATATAATTTCAAACACAAAAAATATATAAACAGTAAAGTACTTTAAAAATAGGAGAAGGCACATTCACTTCCACCATATTTATTCCTCATTATATCGACTTAATTATATGCATTATTCCAAACATAATACATGTGTATTTATTGGCATAGAGATGTTGCCAATATATTTTTCTTGAGAAAGGGTCTAATTGAACCAGTTGAAATCCGAGTATTTTAGTGGAATTGAATACATTGCACTTGTTCACTCACAAGATCGTGTCCTTCGCATTTTTAGAAACTTAGTCAAGACTGTTGTGTTCACTCATCCTAAATTTATTTGACCTTAATCCATGCTTGATGATGCACTGAGAAAGCCGAAAGGGACACAGCAGACATAATAAGAGATGTGCCTCACGGCAGGGAGCAGTTTATTCTAATGATTATTTATAAACCCCTTTAGTTCCCCAAGACGTGCTTTAGCAGTTGATTATAGTTTTCTTCAGCATTTTAGATGCTGTTTCTAATAATATGGCAGATTTTTCTAGCTGTTAGAATTGTGCTTCTGATTAATTTTGCATCACTAGTGATACTAAGAGGAGATACTTGCCCCTAGACACAGCCTGTATAGCCAAAGAAAGGGAATTTGCTGCTGAACACCTACCCCTAGAACAAGTAAGCACTAGAGTGGCTTTCTAAGTTAAAACTCCCTTTGATTTCTCCAGATAATTTTTTTTCCCAAGTTAAGGCTGCAGGGCTTGGCTGTGAGTTTGAAAGCGCCAAGGAGCTGAACTGAGTTTTACTACTCCATTACTCATGTGTCTCTATTTTTCCCCAAACTCTTTATATAGCTGCCACAGTTCCTCTGCACCTTGCAAGAGATGGATGAGCCAAGAAACACCTCTTTAGCAATATCTGTAGCACTTGCCAAGTGCCAAGTCATCTATTTTACCTAGGATATAAGCAGTAGCTCTGTGTGCTAGACTGCAGGCCAACTGTCCTGTAAATAAATCCTGGTCTTTCCAAGTTGACCCTCTGCGCACATTTAAACACTTCATCCTTCAGGACTCGAGGCTGCTCTGGGATTCACAGCAGCTACTGAAGGAGTCTGCAGCCACAGACAGCCCTGCAGTAAGCTGCTGGGGGCATCAGCAGAGACAGCTTCCCAGAAAAGTTTCTTACCAAAGCCAAGGTCAGAATCTGACCACTTCAGACTGTGACCTGCTGCTCTCTCTTCCTGCCCAGGTCCGACTCTGGGATTACAGAAGCTGAAGTTTCCCTCACCATCCTTCTCAGCAGGTATCCACAATGGACAAGGAGTTCATGGCAGAGTAGAGAGAACAAGGGAAATAAACAGTGTGATAAGCCAAGGCTTGCTGTTACCTGTATACTGCATTCCCCACTACAAATGTTTGGCAGAAATGTTTGTTTCTTAGAAACCGCTAAAGTTATTTGCAAGCTGCTTGTACGACAAAATGGCTGATCGTTCCTATTCATAGGCAGGGCTAATGTATCTTTCTGCCAAAGCAACTTTCATGGAAAACAGAGTTTTAGACAACAACTGCAAAAAATACCCTCTTTACAGAAAGACACCATCGACTAGCAGTAGCCTCCCTAACTCTAGTGCAGAATTGCAGATTTTAGGCAGGAGTCTAACAAATCTGCGGGTGAGGAGAGAGAAATTACTGCATCCTTTCAGGATTACTTTTTGCTCTTGCAGCACCTACTTCTCCAGTGGGCTGGATCCTGCAGGATGGCAGCAGCAGCTGTGGATTCTGTGCATCCAACAAGGTGAGATAAACTGTGTCGTGCTGACAAGTGATCCCACACAAGTGCTGTAACCACTACATGCACAAAGACACTTCAACTTGAAAAATCCTGGGGCATTTATAGTATTGTTTCATTAGTGGCCATGCAGTGTTGGGGGAATTAAGCCCACTCCCTCTTCTGCAGTTTGCCGTATCCCCTCTTCCCACTGAAGCACAGGCACAGAAATTCCTCTCTCAGCTAAGGACAGTCTCCTCAACCCACAGCCTGTGCAGAACATCTCAGCACACCCAAGCTGTGAATGTCTGCCCTCCCCATGACCTTCTGTAGCTTGCAGTACCATTCCCTGGCTTATCCCTGGTACAAAGAAAAAAAAAAAAAAANCTTTAGTTTTCTTAGTCTGTAGCTTCTGGATTTGGTGGGCTTTTCTGCTTGCAGCTGAGCTGACTTTCACAGCAAATAGCATAGATTAAGTTCTGTGCTCTGAGCAGGGATTTCTCATTTCATACATCATTTATAACTTTCTGCAGTGATTCCACAAAGTCAGTATCTCTCCATAACACAAAGATGAGAAGGATGGAAAATATAGCTGAAAAAGTAACAAACCTGCAAATTGCATTTATGTAGAATTCTGTTGCCACAAAGCTTCTACAGCAATTTTATGGAAACCTAGCAAATTCGGTATAACTAAATTTGCAGTTTAGGAAAGTTATGCATTTATGGATTTCAGCACAGTGCCATATTACAGCTTAGCAGAGATGCTAAATATCTCTCACACAAAATGGAAATTAAATCTGCTGTTCTATTTTGTCAGATCAGGTCTTTGCCTATGGTACTTTGGGCATAGATTTCACTGCTCCCCCCTCACAGACGTGAAAAATCACACAAACAAAACCCACTTTTGAAAAGATTGCAAACCCTAATTACATCAGGTTGCTCTATAGCTGGCAAGTGATGTCTTTTTTCATTTTTTGTTTCCCTGGGATATTTCATCCATCACTCATTACCAGAACATGAACAGAGGCGACTACAGAAGAACACCACATTTTGGTGACATCCAGATTCCAGTGAAGTAAACAGCAAAAATCCCACAGGTTTTATTAGAGCCACAAACTGCTCCTTTGTACTGAGTTCTTGTTTTTACAGTCAGAGCCAGTTGCCAAAATGCTGGTCCTGATCCCGCTTTCATAGCTGGATAATCAGGATTTACTACGACCTAAATCAGTGAAGTCAGAATGGTGCAAATGAGAGAACTGGGGCCATCTGCTGTGAATTTCCAGATACCAAAAAGGAACTGAAGAATGGAGATATTTTCTTACCAGCCTTCAACTCCTAATGGGCAAAGGTTTACAAAGGAAGTCTATCGTGCCTGTCACCCATATTTAACTGTATCTTAAGTCAATAGGAAATAACATCAGTAGGATACACACACTCACAAACACATACGTATAAAAACATAAAATTGAATTCAGGTTGAAATGCTTTTCATTTCAGTACAGCATATTGCCATCAGATAAAGAAAAAATACATATTATTCTCTGTCTAGTTCTTCCAAAGGAAATAATACCAAAGGTTTAAGAACATGCATTGGCTTCCTTCCTGATAGGATTTAAAATGTTCTTTTCCAATGTAAGTGCAAAACTAAACATTAAGGTTGAATATCAAGCACACAAGTCACGCACATTCAAAACTGCTGTGAAAAAGCTGGACCTTCTGCAGCCAGTGGCACAACTCCCACTGACTTCCATGGGGCCAAAATTCCACCCAGCTCCTAGGAGAACATTAAATTGGCCACATTATACATCTCATTTAATGGACTACGTTAGCAGGCATGATTTATTAAGATTCACATTCAAGAAAGAAATCAATTGCATTGTGGAAAGCATTTAAATTAATGTATCTGTTACAGCATACGTCTAAATTAAGGTAGCATTCAAAATCTTACTTTTGGTACTGCCTGGCTTCTTGCTTTCCCAAAAGTATTGCAGTAAGGGAATTTTGAACTTGATTTCCCACTTTTCCCACAGCAGAACAAGGGTGTCACCCACCATATGAGTTTTATCAAAGCTGCTTTAAAAAAAAATAGAAAAAAAACCCTTCAAATCAGACTATATTATGGCACAAAATGTACAGAGGCATGAGTAAATGATGTAGTTCCTTTTTTTTTCTAACTAATTCCCTGCTTATTTTTAACCCAATTACAAGTCTGCTGGCTGCCAGTAAAATTTGGATCCAAATTTTTCTGCTAACCGAGTGGAATTGTTTGGATAGTACAGTCAGAATTTCTAACATGTTAATCAGGTTTCTTTCTGACTTTTTTAATAACAAAAGTAATTGGGTACATTAAAACTGCAATTCTTGAAAGTCCAAGACAAACATCATAATAAAATACCAATTTCTTTAGGGAAGATTCTAGTATAATAAAGAAACCAAGACGATTTTACTGAAATTACTTCCAAAACCTATAAAAGTTAACAGATTAATCTACTTTCCACAAGTTTTGCTGCATCTTGGGTAGTTTTATAGGAGGACTGGAATTACATATTCTGTTATGCGACCACTACACCTTTTAAAATGTTATGAATGTCTTGTCATGTCATTGTGGCCAGAACAGACAAATATAATTTCATTTGCCTTCCTATACTACAAAGTTGGAAGGACTTCACTCATTTTGCCTTGTCCAGTACCTTCATTTGGCCTCAAGTGCCTCAGTAAGCGAGTGGCTGAGTGGTCGTGCCCTGCAGGTCAGTGCTCCCCTGTGACCCTGCAAGAGCAGTGCGTGGGCTGGCCAGACACCAGCACCCTTTGTGCTACAAACAGCAGGAGAACACAGGTGAAGCAGAGCACCAGGGTGACACTTTGGTGCATTCAGGGGCTCTCACAGGAGTGGATGCACAGCACAGGATTTGAGGCACTAGGGCACCCTCTCTGCCCCAAAAATGGCAGACCCTGAGCATGTGGAAAGCATGCACAGAACAACCATAAAGAATGATATTAACTTTCAAGAGCAAATAATTGCCACCCCCAACCGGTACCAAACTGAATATTTCCAGGCAAATCTGTACTGAAAGGGAATAAAGTCTGACCACTGCAGGCAACTGTCAGAAACTCTAAATAATGAGATTTTGTTATAGGCATTTCTTAATGCAGAACAGCAATAGCAATGAATACGCTGGGACAATGCAGGGATTTTTATTCTCCTTCTGTGAAAAAAAATAAGTGGGGAACCTCATATATTTATTGGCTCCAAAATCAAGGAAAAATAATCACAACCACACAGCAAAATCCGTTGCACAACCAAGTTGTATAACTTCTTTTGAGTGCTTGATTAAATACTCTCCTAAAAGATGTACTTTACTTTTGTCATAAACACATCAAGAGATGCCAAATTTACCACATTCCTTGATAAATTATTCCTTTTCTCTCTGCTAAAAATCTGCATCTTCTTTCAGGATTCATTTTATCTAAAGTCAGTTTGCAGCCATCTCGTTATGCCTTTCTCAGCAAGACTTGGTGAAGAACCATGTGGCATCTTTGTTATGCCTTAAGCACCCTTTCTTCAAGCCCATCTCTCAACTTTCCCTTTGATAAGAAGTGAACATGTTTGCAGCCCCTCTTTGCTTCCCAGCCCTTGTGGTCCTGCCCTTTACATCTTATTCCTCTCTTGTGTATGCTCTCTTATTTGTGTTGCAAACTTCATGAACCAGGAGCCTCCCAAACACACCATCAGTATCCTTTGTCCAGTAAAACTCTCATGGAAACTCAGCTGTTAACCACTGAAATATGATCTTCTGCTGTGTCTTTCCTCCCCTCCAAAATGGCATGAGAACGAGAAACTTTTGCAGCAATTTCAGGACTGAGCATTGTATTGTTTTAAACCTCATTCTGTGAGCACTCGGTGCCCTGGAACTCCCCTTGAAGTACCTTGGGAGATACAGACCATCACTGTAACTAGTTAGATTCCCTCCTCCTTTCCTTTTCCCAACCATGCTTCCCACCAGCATGGTGCTGGTGAGGTTTGTCCATGAGGCTGGACAGGTACTGCCCTTCCTCCCTTACCCACTTTCCTCCAATTCCCAGTGGCTTCATCTGGCCACAAATATTGTGCCTCACTCTGTAACTTCTTTTAAAATCTTTTGTTTTTTCCTTTTTTCACAGTGAAAAGAGAATATAGTTTATTAGTTGGATCCTGTGGGGTTTTCTCAATATTACTAGAAGAAGCCAGTATTTTGCTGACTAAAGGAAATTTATAAACAGCCAATTTCTAAATGAAACAGATGGCTTATTAAAAATGAGCAGTCACTTCTTTGGCACACAAAAACAGTTTTAATTCTCTTTGTATTATAATATTACTGATTTTCTGTATGTTAGCAGTAAGAAGAGTGACAGTTATCATAGTCCCACCATGTTAAACAACAAATAAAAAATATATTGTGTGGTTTTGTTACAAATTGCAAAGACCCTGTTACCTTCACTTATATGTATGTATGCATTGGGTCTGTGGGGCAAGTTTCTGGTAATGGAAGGGGGGGCATCTCTGTGAAGCTGCTGTAAGCTCTCCCCATGTCCAACAGAGCCAATGCCAGCTGGCTCTAAGGCAGACCCACCACTGGCCAAGGCCAAGCCAATCAGAGATGATGGTAGCACCTCTGGGACAACATTTTTAAGAAGAAAAGTAAAGTTATTGGGCAGAAGTAATTGCAGCCAGAGAAGAGAGGAGTGAGAACATGCGAGAGGAACAGCCCAGACACCAAGGTCAGTGCAGGAGGAGGGTCAGGAGGTGCTCCAGGCACTGGAGCAGAGATTCCCCTGCAGCCCTTGGTGAGGTAGCTGTGCCCCTGCAGCCCGTGGCAGTGATGGTAGTTGGCGAATGATCTCTCCCTGCCCTTATCTCAGCTTCCCAACCTTCTGCTATGTTTTCTCTCCCCTGTCCACTTGAGGAGGGCAGTGATAGGGTGGCTTTGGTGGGCATCCAGCATCCAGCCAGGGCCAAACCACCACAGTGTAACAGAACTAAGTAAAAAATATCAAGCTGGTACTGAATTAATGATCAACTGGTTTCATTTATTATCAGACATCCCCAAAATTGATTCAGACCTGCTAGATAGAAAATTCACTGTAATGGACTTCTGAAGTGGCTGTTCATGCAATGGTGCCCCTTCTTCATCTAATTCAGGGTTAGATCTCTCACACATGTGGGTAATCTAATTTAGCTTTTTTTCTTCTTCGAAAGTGAAAAAAACCAATCACATATGAGACAGTCCTAACTTTGCAAGTGCAAAAGTGAATAAAGACATATTTTCTTGCAGTGCTGGACAAAACTCTGGAGGAATTTATTGCACTCTTGCATCAAAACTCTCCACGAAAAGCTTCACGCAAACTTCATACATATATACATGGACATACAATAAATCATTAGAAGCCTGAAAACATCACACTAGTCTTACTCACATGCCCGACATTTCCCAAGAGATGAAAACAAATTAAAAGAAGACAAGCTTGCCTATTCCTTATGCAAAGACTGTGGCTGTTCATGTGAACCAAACTTCTCAACTAAATCCTGAAACTGGTGATATTTCCTTTTCTTATCAGTGTGCTGTAGGAAACAAGCAGCTTTGAATATATTTGTTTGAAACTGAGGAATATTACTCTCTGCGAATACTAATAAACCTAAAGAATATTAATACATTTATATCTAGATGAATGCTATGATAATTCATCATTTGAAATCACTATTTGGATTTTCTTCACAGATACAAAGTAATTGAGCTCTAGAATTATGTTCAGCAGAAAAAGGGGGTCACTGCAAAACCTGTGTACACACCAGCAAGCTAGCATTTTTTATGGCCAAGGATTTGCATGTTTGTTGATTATCTAGTCTGTGCAGTTTCCAGCTTTAATCAAGGAATAACCATGGCAGAGGAAAAAGTTATCAGCTTAGTCAGAAATACATATCCGTAATGGTTAGCTTCCCAACCTTCCCCAGGTAGCCTACACTGTACTCTGCTAGAACAAAGTTGCTGACACTGTCATGAGATATTGGTATACACTAAGTCTGCAAATTTCAAAAGATTTTCAAAGAAAGTAACCTCCTGACTTTCTACAACTGGGTCTCTGTGCCTTGATGCTATGAACAATGAATTTGCAGTAATTTCATTTAGTAAGAAGCAAAAGAAAAGGTCACTTCAAACATGGGAAATTAGGCAATGTGATTCTACCAGAAATCACATTGAAAGGATTCGTTTCTTAAAAAAAGAAAAAACAGACGAGCAGCTAAATATATTAATCTTGTTCCACAGATGTTTAATAGAAAAGAATGCATGAAAGAAGCCCCCAGCCTCTACCAGATACACTGCCACATCCAGGCTCTGACTCAATTGGACAAACAGAACACACATAGGCTGCATTCTTCTTCGGTTGTTGCCTCCCTTCCGTAGGATATTACATGTTGGAAACACTGCAGCTGCTCAGTGCCACACTGAGGGAAACAGCACGGGCTCTCAACTGCTGCAGGATTTGGTCCAGAATAGCTGAAGACACCATGGCTTTATCTTGCCACCTTTCCCAAGCATTAGCAGAATAGTACCGGGAAACAGAGTACCAGAAGTCCTGACACATCACAAATACAGTGATTAGATTTTTGAAATGCCTCTACACAGCAGGACAGCAACTGAGGGCATTTTTAATACCCATATTTTATCAGATCATCCTTTGTAAAGGATGTGTGTCTGCACATCCTTTAGTAGCTGGCCTCTCCTGTGATAAAACATACTATTTCTATCTTGTAGCTTCTCTCCACCCTAAAAGGTTGTCACACGTGCACTGGTCATACTGGGTAACATTTATCTGCAGTAACAGTGATTGATATTTTTAAGTCTCAAATTATTAGCAGTGTGGCAAGCATCTAATTGCTGTACTTGGTCTAAAACCAGAAATAATATCCAGTCTGAGCGGAATTAAAAGCCAGACAGTGACAAAACCAAGAGGATTTGTGTGTGTGACAGTGCACTTGATTTATTGCTTCAGATTGCAAGCAGTGAAAGGCAGTGTCAGTACTCATTTTCAGGTGACAAAAAGATATAAAGAGGTTATTATAAGGACTCCAACAAGTTTCTACAGGTCTGATCTGGGAGAAGATAATAATGCCAGGTACTACACAGGAGGGAGCAGAAACACAAGAGACTGAGAATAACTGCCCTTGCAGGAGCTTCCCAGAAAGCACCTGAGGGCTTCAGCCCCCGAGAACTGTACACATCCAAAATACAGATTTTCAAAGCTTTTATCTAGTCCTGAGGCATTTCAGCTGCAAACAAATAGTAAAGTCCCCAGGGCATGCAATATTTTGCTTCTATGTGAAAAGTTCTGCTCAGAAATGAAGAGCTCAGCACTGAGCTCACGCCTAATTCCCAGCAGGACTGGCACAGTAAGGTCCCTCATCTGTCTCTGTGGTTCAGCCCCACAAGGCCACACATCCTGACAATCTGTATCCCAAACACAGCAGATAGCACACACTTTGGATCATTCACAGGGGCTGTCAAGAGAAATGCACTCAAATCCATGATGCTTACACAACCCATTTCTCAGAGCAGGACCATCCAGCCCCAGGATACCCAGAGGTGAGTCACTGGCAATAAAACCTCAGCAGTCACATATTTCACACTTGTCTCTTTCATACTTTCAGTGGGCCACTGAAAAAACATGGTTAGTCAGTCAGGGTGGGCTTCACCTTCCCTAATTTCAACTGTCTGAAAGTTAAATGCCTATTCAAGGAGCTATTGTTAACACAATGAGAGACACTTGCAGGGGACAATTTATCTCATGCTTCTGGGACACACACCTTAGGTCAGACAGTTCACTGGCTCGAGGAGTCTCTCTCAGGGATTTGGGATATGTCTGTTCAGTAGCACAGTGCAATCCATGGTGTCCTGTGGTCCAGGTCACTCTGTCATCAGCCCAGAGGAATCCTGCGGCTCTCCCTGCACACGGGCTGAGGTTTTCCTGCAGAACAGCCGCGGCATGCAGAGGGACAGGAAAAACACTGGGTTTACCCTCAGATGCAGTTGGATTGCAGCTGGAGTGGACATCTGAGTATGAGCAACATGGAGTGTATTGCAGTACTACATATTGTAATATAAACACAGCCTGTATTCATAGCTTAGGTGAGGACCCTTTTATCCAGACAATTAGGAGACATAAATCCAGAATTCAATGATACATACCTTAATGATATTTTTAAAGGCCCTTATGAAACAAATAACACCAGAATGAAACATGAACACCCTCTCTCTCACTATCTTTCAGACTGACTGGATACCAATGTCAAATACATTTTAATGCTGATTACATTTTTCTTTAGTTCAATAAATTACAGTAGATTTTGCACAAATATGGGGCTGGATTTGAAATAACTGTGTCTAAAATAAATACTCATTGGAATTTCACTTAAATGAAAGAAATAAATTTTTAAAATCTGGTCACATCTGGTCAGATTTTTCTCTTTTTTCTTCAACTATAATTGGCCAGGTCAGCAATTAAAAGAAGCTTCTTTCCCGTTCTGTTTTACTCTCTTCTAAAGATAAGGCCTTAACTGGGGTTACTTTTCAGAACAATTTACAAAATTATGCTTGAACTAGAAGTAAGCACAAGCTGCCTTCAAATACATACCATGGTATAACATAGCAGCATCCAACATTACAGTGTTGAGATACTTTTAGGAGGACTTTGTTTGCCACAAGTAAGTCTTCAACACTGGGCTACCCTAATGCTTTGGGGAATCTGCACAAAAGGAAGGGTATTTTGGATATCATATTTTTATTGAGCATATAGGTGGATATACAGGCTATTAACCAGGTGCATTTATTCCCAAGTTGTCACGGGTTTCTTTTGAATAGTCTCAAGTTTCTGCAGGATTTATGAGTTTAGGCATGGAGCTACCTGCGTAACATGGAGTAGATGAGAGAGACATGCACCATCAAAAAGCATTATTTTCACTTAGAAATTCTTGCTACGGAAAATGCTACTGGAATAGCTACATTGTTGCAAAACAGGTATTTAACTAACCTGCTTTGTTTTATAAGCATGTAAGATAAAACTAATGGATGCCTGACATACAACAAACATTGAAATATACGCTGAAAAACAGCCTATTACAAGCAAATTAAAAAAAACCCTTCTCCTGGAACTGTCTTCTGTGATCCAAATTTATCTTAGTAAAACAAGTTAGGACTTTTGAGGCCTCTTAGAAAGCTGAAGTATTTGGGGAACTCCCTAATCCAGCCAATTTCATAGGTACAGTGAGCTCTTGATCTCAGATAACCTCCATGTCAGTGTCACCAAAACTCTCTCCTAGGAGACTTTTACCTAACAGAACCTGTAGGAATTTCATACTAGGTTAGACAAAAGAATTTTTCAGTTACTACAAAAGTTCGCCTTTTGAGAAAAATTGGGCATCAGTGGGAGACTCGCTCCCATATTTCTGCCCTTTTCTTGATTATTTGTGGGGGCTGGTGACACCTTTGGGCTGTATGGTCTCCAGAGATGCCTGGCCATTAAAGAATAGAGCTGCCACTAGCCTTGGGAAAAAAAAAAAAAAAAAGGAAAAGAATCATTTTGACAAAGTGCCTAGCAAATTCAGTCAGAAGTGGTAGTTGTAGCTATGTGGAAATCCTGGACAAATGCAAATTTCTGCTGCATGAATTGACTCTACAGTGTCTGCAGGCCTGCACAGAGAGCTCGACAATATGGCACATACACACCCACCCTTGCCCAGGAGAAATGGAGAAGCCCAGTTTCTATGGAACTGAGCCCCTCAGAAAATACTGACTTTGAAACAATCAGAAAGGAAGACAATTGGTTCTAGGGCTTAAGAAAATAAAGAAAATAGATTTAACTGCTGCCATTACAGCTTTAAGATAACATTTTCTCTTCTGGGGATGCAACCAGGAAAGAGTGCTGTGGGCCATCACTTGCCCTCCCCCTACTATCTGTTCATCTCTTGGAACCTTTGTCTGGCAGACGCTGTATGAAAAGGTATAGTTTTGTACCATCTACCTCCAGCACATGTTGCTGTGGGTTCACTGGAGTGGTTCTGATTTACCGTGTCTGGCCAGTGAACAGTACACTGAGCCGGGCAAGCCTCTGCAGCCAGGCAAGAAGCAGGACAGACAGGAACCTGGTGAGGCAGATCATTCTCAACAATAGTCTCTAATGCAGAATGAAGTGGCAGAAACAGTACATTATGGATATTATCATCATTATCTCTTGCTACCTCTAATAGGTTCTTATATCATTTTGCTCATTTTTATAGCTTGCTGGCTCAGAACCGACATTCTTCGTAATTCACTGGAAGAAATGCTTGATTTCAGCTCCCCTTGTTCTAACCATCCACAGAATGGATGAAATAGGGATGTGACTGCTGGAGTAGATCAACCCTTTCTTGCATGATTCAAACTAAGACATTTCTAAAGCATGGTATTGTTTATAGACAAAGGGATAAAGGAACATTCCTTTTACATTTCTTTTGGGCTAGCCTTTTTTTTTTCCATTTCTTTTTGTTGATGAAAAAACCACAGAAAGGAGAAAACCAGGCAAAGCACTGTCCTCATGAAGCTGCAAGGAGGGATTCAGCGGGAAAACAATATCAGAAGACTATGTAAAATGGTTACACATATTCCTGAACTACTATCTGTAGGATTTTCCCAGAAGATAACTGAGAGTCTGCCTCTTTCAAACTGCCTTAGGACGTGAAACAGAATGATACCTCATTATAGAAATGTCATAAATTGTTCCAGCATTTTTATCATCTGAATATGAAAGTTCTTCTATGAGGCTAACAACAGGTTAGCCATCTGTGTTATGACAGAAACTCTTCTAAAAATACAAAATAATTTAAAATCACCACTACCTTGTGGGTGTGCCAAGAGCCTGCATGGGGGCGGCTCTGGGGAGCAGGTAATATGTGCTACTTTCTACCTCCTTCTTCAGCAGTTTATTGTTTTTCCCCATGTATCTGCTGACACAAGTAGTGCCCTTGGTTTTTGCATGATCTGCAGGGGTTCATACCCCAAGGAGGAGGCTGAGGGAAAGCAGGGAGATCCCAGCTTGGGGACAGAGGGAATGGGGGGAAGGGGTATTGTAGAGCATGGGTGAGGGAAAGCAGAAGCGCTGGGGTTGCGGAGGGGAAGCCAGGCTGGAAGGAACATAAGAGCAGAGAGGCATGAGTATGGGGTCTTGGGGGAGGAAAGCCAAGTCTGGAAACATGGAGCAAACATGGGAGCTCAGTGTGAAGACAGGATTCTGCACAAAATGTCTGAGTGGTAGGACGTCTGAGATGAAAGAGAAGGAATCTGCTATGCATACAGGAGAAAGCAGGGATACTGCCACCAGCAACACTCCGCCACGCAAAATAAAATTTAGCTACTGGGTGCCATTAGTGAAAGAGGCAGTTTCAGGTATCACAACCACTGATGTCTTACACTGTTCAGTCTTTATTAACCTGCCCACACTTATTTCTTTTCATACCCCAATCACACCGAGCATTCTGAGCATTCTGTTGGACCTGTCCTTATTACACTCAGTAAGTATTCTTCAAAATGATTGTTTGATCTGTTGTGGGGAAAGGAACAACTCACTGAGGAATGGAGGTGAGTTTTCTGCCTCGCTTGCTCTGTATTCTTTTCTAGATTGTGCATTACTCTCTTATTCTCTTTTTTTTAAGTACAGCCAATTCCTTACAGTCTCTTTTCCTTACCAAGTTTTCTTATGCTGTTTATTACTGACAGTGCCCTTTGCTATGTCCCTCTAGTCTTGTTTTACAGCTGGGCTGGGCCACTATTGTTCTAGCTGTTCTAGCTGAGGTCCAGGGTGACATGACAGACAGTAGTCACACATCCCTGAAATACCATATACATACATGTATGTGTTCAGTGTTTTTGGTAGGAGCTTACACATCATGTCTACAGTTAATTATGCCTCTTAGACAAGTACAAAGACTTGCACTTGAGGAGGAAGATAGAAGGCTTGGGATTATCCTCATCTGCTGTGGGTGCTTGGTCTAATCTTAGACAGGCTGCCAAGAAACGTCTATTCCCAACACAGTCAACATAACCTTTATCTGTAGGAAGTTCTGTTGTGCTGGAGACATAGAAACTTGAGCACAGTCCTTATCACAAAGCTTATCACAGTTTTACACTGTGTGTAAATTGAACCCCAGCCACTGGAGGTCAGAAGCATGAGGTCCAAAGCCCTGAATTTTATTTGGACTTCTGCAGGTTCTTTTGGGGAAGACAAAAGATACTATGTTGTGCAGGTTCATGTTGTTTTCTGCAATGTGCTGGAATGGTCAGAGTGCCAACCTTTTCCATGCTTCCTATATATTTATCAGAGATAACATCCTGCTACACAGTGCTTCTTTTATTCTGGGGTTCCTGTATGCAAATGAAACAAACATCAGTAAGGAAGCACAGATATATCTGCCAAATACTGTCTTCTTCTTCAAATTCTGGAAAAGTTGTATTTGATGAACAAATATAGATGTGATTATTACTTTAAGACCTTTTATTTCATTTGAGAGTTGTAAGTTTATTTAAGAATATATTTAAGATCCGGAGTAGACTTTTCTTCTGCATGTTTCGCAAAAAGCAGTCAAAACCTCATCTTTTCCCTTTCAGTTCTCCCTATTTAAGTGGATGTTGAAAATTCGGTTTTAGTTCTTGAAACTGTTATTGACAATACATGAAGGCCACGCACCATTGGTAGTTTGCTCATGAATACCACAAAACAAGTAGAAGCACATTTTTAAACTGGTGGCTTCTCACACCACTGGATTTCTCTTCTAAAATTGGGATGAACTTCCGATGAAAGGGAGGCACTTATGCAATTTCTAGACAAGAGATTGCACATGCACAAAGCAATGGACCTGTGCCCACAGATTTCTTCCAGATGACAATAAATGTACCATTCAATGTGTATTTTTCTTGGAGTTACTGATACACTATTTTTCATAAATGAAAATATCTATGAATCCTCTCTGTAAATCAATCAGCTATAATTTTCAGCCTCAATAGTGGTACAATGTGATAGATAAAATACGTTGCCAATACGACTTCTTGATCACAGCTGACTGTCTTGGACAATGCTGTGAGGACTAAGAAAACAAAGCATTCCCATTTCATAGTAATTCCATGATTCTTTAATGACAGTGAAGATTGTTGCTGAGAATCCTCTTTATAACATTGACTTCATACAGCTCTATCTTAGGATATGTTTTTCAAGTCATAATTATCTAATCATGCATTCATTCAACATGAACTTTGTCTTCACATGAAGAGATATAATATTATACAGTTTAAAATAAAACGTTGAACTACAACCATGTATTTTACTTTTGCTTGCAATGCCAGAATACACAGTCATGCTAGCTTTTCAGAGGAAGCACAAATTAAAAATGCATATTATGAAATGCATTTCATGTGAACAAATGAAATGTTTCACCACTTGACTAAGCTAAAGAATTAATTTAATATATTAAAATGAAACTACATAAATTACAACAGAGAAAATATTGGCAGAGTACCAAATTCAGATTATTATTACCTGCTGTCCTACGGAGATTGTCTAAAAATGACGGATTCTATATTCTTGTTTTTCTACTTCAACTCACCATCCACCCCACTCATGGTTAGAAATCACTTTTAGTTTAAGAAAGATATACTGGGGTGGCAGATAGAGCTCACACAAGCCTATGGGTGAGCTGTAATGCAGAGTTGTTAAATCTTAGGAGCAACACTGCGCATTACAACCTCTGCATCACAGAGCCCAGCACCGAGACTGCAGGGATGCTGCAGGGTGAGAGTGCACCAAAGGTACAGCCCTGTTTAAAAGCCCTTCACAGTACTTCACTAATATAAATTACAGTCAGATAGAAAAGAAAAAGATAACGTAGATTACCCTGTGCCACATTAACAAAATTTCCCACAGCTGTGGTTTTTTTAAAGGGTAAGCAGAATCTGAAACCTGTCGTGTTTTTAGAAGATGAGAAAGGGCTAAGGCATCTGCACACATACGGCAGGTAGCTAATTTCAGTCCTTTTCTCTACATATATTTGGGAAAAACTAACATAAATATTAATAGCAGAATCCCCATTTTGGAAGCTTTTTCCACCAGAAGGAAGTGGTAATAACACTACCTCATGGACACCAAATGCACATACGACATGCAGAAGCTAGAGAAAATAGTTCAAGTAATAGGAAAGTACACTGAGTTTAGCAGTTGTTTTCCTGACCCTGGATCCCATTCAATCCATTAAGGGCATAAATAGTTAAATAACAGCACCTTCTGAAGCCTCAGGTGTTCAGCTTGCTCAGGGGTGACCCAGAACAAGCTATCTAGCCAATGGCCATATACACCTTCCTCCTGATCTGCTTACTGAAATGTTTTTCCCCACTGATAAAGGCAGTTAAGCATGATTTTCCATGCACCTGCTTTGGGGACTTACACAGCTCTGTAACCAGTTCAGCTACGCAGGGGAAAGGCTATAAGAAACTTGGGTTTCATTGTTTACATTTTTAAGCATTCATTGGGGTCAGGTGAGATCAGATCTCATCCTAAGAGAGAATAAAACTGAACAATGGCAAGACTGAACAAGATATGAGTATTTTGGAAGAACAGACTTTGTCCTTACAAAGAGGAAATGATAGAGACAGAAACTGCTTTCTGCTGGGAAAAAAAAAATGCATATGCAAAGCTGGAAGATGCCTAGGGGAAAAAGACAAAGTTGATATCAGTGTGAGTGGCATCTTGGGGAAAACCCCAGCTGACAGAAGGAGGCTACATAGAGGGAAGAGTGCTGGGAACTACTAGACGACTGACTGGCACATATGTGCTTTCTGGTGATTAAAATAAGCCTTTTAAAAACAGACCTGCCTGAAAAGCAAAAAAGTAAATTACATTCTACTGGATGGAACAGCTACCAGATGGTCCAGTTACCAGCAGCTACTAGATTTTGGTTTTGTTTTTTTTAAATACACACATGCACTCACACGAGCAAACGCTCATGGGCCAAACTGGACTGTAAAAGCCATCTGGCACTGCCTGTGTAAGTTTACTACACTGTGAAACCTCATTCTCTCTGACATTATTTGTGGTTAGAAGACTAATTCCAGTTTCAGCCAGGCAACTAGGCTGCAATCTGGAGCACGAGAATCTAAGGGCAACAGAAACAAAGAGGGAGCCATAGGGTGGATTCAGCTGTGAAGAAGCAACTTCCAAAAGGAAAATGAACTTCATTTTCTCAGTTCCTGAAATGAGTAATGGATGGTAAAGAGAAAATTTCTTCCATTCTTTGCTATAAATCAAATATTGTAAAACACATGTGCACCCCTTTACACATGGCAGATCTCCACAATCCTTTTCTAAATAGGATTTGTATTTTTTATTCACCTGATGCTTTCTTCTGTCTTCTCCAACTCCTGTCCATTAGGACATCACAGTATTAGATGAGTTTCTATTCTCTATTCACTCATCTATACTTCCAGTTCAATTCCACTTCCCTGCTCTGGCACATTAAGGGGTCTGTGATCAACTCCAGGTGTATCCTAAAAACAAAAGTATCTGCCACCATGCACAAATGGCATTTGATATGTCATCGCAAAGCATTTACAAAATACGCTTACAGCACTCATCATACTAACATCTCCTGTGCACCTTTTTCCTAACTTTTAAGAAAGGTGTTTAACAATGAGTATTCATAAAGAATTTCATTCTGGTAGTAACTAGGAATTATTTTAAAAAACAATCAAGGCAATGAAAAATGTTAAACACCTATCATTGCACTAAAGACAATGTCCTTGCCCTGAGACCTAATCTGGCAAATAACTCAGTACAGTCAGAATTCAGCTTAGTTTTATTAAATATTCTCCTTGGCTACAATAATTTTTTGTTGTAAAGAAGGAAAAAGAAATAAAATGAAAAAAAAAATTCAGATCCACAAATATGCACCAACAATCAGTATAGAGCTAGGTTTCTACCATACTAAAAGCTACACCTGCATCATATGTGTTAGAGGTACCTGTCCTTTCCCAGCTGAGGATGTCATACCAGTGCTTCAGTACTGGTATTAGACCAACGTCCAGAGCCCAAACTGAAGTTAACACACAGTACAAACACAACCCAAAGTAAATGCTTGGCCCATGTTTACCTTCTGATCCCCAAAATTCACTCACAAAACTTTGAATTGTGTGAACATGAGCTATCTCTGATCTTCAGAGCATCCTGACAAAGCTTAAAGCATTGCAACCAATGGCCAAACTACTAACATTGCAATATGGCCCACCTGTGAGGGCAGAGAGGCTCAGGTTTATTGAATTCATCCATAGAGACTTGCCCTTGCTCTACTTCACAAAGAACATTCAAGTAACCTAAGTTGTTACTGAGCACATTTACACAGGCACTGGATGTAGTTCAGTTTGTTTTCAATATTCTGAGATGGCAGTTTAGAACTCTTAATTAAGAGGTTATAAAATTTATGAGACTTCAATCTAACAAGAAAAATGCTTGTGAAGGAGATAGTGGAAGCCTCCAGCTCCCCCCTGTAAGGCTACTAACTCTTTGCAACCAATTCAACCCAAACTGTTCCTAGGAGAATATCAAGTCAGATAAAATGTTATAAAAGGCCAATTATCACTATATAACTAATTCTTAAATTAATTCAAGTTACAGATAATGCTCTGGTGACAAAAGATGACACCTGCAATGCTTCTTAGCCATTTTCTCCACAGAAACACTCTAGAATAGTAAAGCAAATAACTAATGTGAAAGCTAGGATAGCTCACTGGGATTTCCATAATCCCCTTTCCTTTCCTTCCCATCTTAAAAGCATTGTTTTCATGCTTGAAAACATCTGCTGAGGAGGCTGATCCACAGAGCTTCAACCCAATTCTCTCCAGGGGTCAGAGTGGGCTCAGTCCCACCTCGGATTATTGTCTATATTTTAGAATTGAGATACCAGCTACACATTTTAGACTAACTTTTAAAAGCAGAAATATCAATATTTTGATTACAGTAATTTGATTATAATCAGGCTGTAGGTATTTCATTTTATAGCAGTGGAAATACTAAGCTTTCATTATGATAATTCTGTGGAATTTAGAGAGAAAGATCCGTTCCCCACGGACCTATGTATCTCTTCACCAAATGTTAGAGCAGGCCTCTGAACTCTAAAACCTGAAACACACAAAGTTTTCACATGTACTTATGATGCCTTTAATGGAATTTCACTGATGGAGGATAGCTCTTCAAAACTTCTTGTTATAGGACCAGAAGATGACAAATGTATTTCTTTTCTTGAATTCCTGAGAAGCTATATACAAAAATGTTCAGGAGTCAGACTGGAATTTCTCAGCCCTTTCCCAGTCCCACCACAAACAAAAAATGGGCTGGAGGTCTCACTTCTTCAACTTGTAATAACTCTTCTAGTTAAAAATAGTTGCATTTAAAAAACATGCTTTGCAGCAGATTTGGTGTATTTCAATGATTTCTGGTTCATTTGTGCTCAGTTTCTGATCACACAAACTAAGAGGCATTCCTTTGGATTTTTAATTTTTTGACAAAACTAATCCTTGGTGTGCACTGATAGACATGCATAACTGGTAAGCCCTACCAAAAGATGAAATCCGGGCACCTTTTCCCAAGGAGGACATAATCAGATGTGCCATAGCACAGAATGCTCTGTTCCTGTGGTCATGGAATCCCTGGTTACTCGATATGCAACCTCCTATTTACAAGCAAGTGCTCCCACTAAAAGAAAATACATATAAACATCCACAGTTACCCTACCTTTCTGCAGGCACCTACCTTGTCTTTTCTACTTGCAGTTACAAGCATTATCTGGAGGGAAAAGAAAGAGTTAATAGAAAAACAGCCTAATCTCCACTCACACATTTGTCAACTTCCCCAAAATAGCTGCAGAATTTAAGCATAGTATGCCATTTTCCTCCCTGACAGGTTAATCCGTTTATTATTCATCCATTTAATGAAAATACCATGTCTCCATGCTAAGAACAAAACAAAACCTCCAACAACACTGGTTGTCTTTAAATCATATTAATAATCTTGTGCAATTTGATTTGTCTTTGAATTCAGCTTCATTTTTAACTCCAAGTTAGAAGCAGGAAACCTATTTCTTCAGATTTCATATTGTTGCCTCTAGCCACATTTATGGAATGTTTTCTGCAAAATTATCAGCATTTCATTACCTGCTTCTGCAACCGCCATGTATCTACTGTGAAAAGGTCACCCAAAAGTTAATGAACCTCATGCTTAGCCAAGCTGCTCTTCTCCGGTGGGACAGAAATTTTCATGAAACTCTGCAAGGCTCATCTTGCAAAGTTTCCTGAATATGCTCTAAAAAAAGAATAGTTAGTAAGTCATGGAGCAAATCCGTCTCCTTTTCACAGGCAACTGGTTCCATTAAGCTTTTTGCAAAAACTTGGGGCTTGCGTTCTCAATGGCATTATTTCTAAAGCAGTGTTTTGAACTAGTCACAGAACTATTATGACCATGTAGCTATACAGAACAATCATACTCCTTTTCAGGATTTAATTCTTCTGGAGGATTCCCTGTCTTCCCTGGAAGCTCCTCTTTTAATACACAACATGTGGTTTCTTTACAGATTAATCATACTAGGAAACTGGACTCATGATCCATTCAGGTAGTATGCCTAGATCTTTCTCTCCCTCAAGCATTTCCTCATGATAACTACTTCAGGTACAGTAGAATTGAAAAAATATTTCATTTTGAACTAATGAACGTCATCTCCTTACTCCAGTCCTCATTTCCATCCTATATCCCAGCTTTTTCCTGTATGAACAGTGTTGCCCAACTCCAGCCAACCAGCAAGGTTCCCTATGCTTCAAAGGAAGTATTAATGAAGGGAAGAAATAGGAATGGCCCCATGAACAATATTTGATTTGATCTCTCTGGTACTTTCTCCAGCACTGATGACTGTTGCCATGGTCTCTGCCTTCCAGTTCCTTCACGTAGCCTCTACTCCAGCAGCTTTCACTTCAAGACCAAAGGTTTGCTATTATCAAGGGGTGACATGAGAGAAGTCCAGGGCAATCTATTCTTTGTGAGCCTTTTATTACACCTCACTTGTCTTTCTTCACTGTCACGATACCAGAGAAAAACCTGTGGCCATTTACTGCACATTTAGTTGGGGCTCACAACACTCTGAAAAATCCCTGTGGAGCTTGACACTGTCTCAAAAGGAAAACATTGCTGTGACTTAGATTTTGAACCTGATCTACTGCTTAGACAGAATTGGTGCCTGAACATCATCATGATGATGATGATGATGACTATTATTATTATTATTTTATTTAATTTTTTGAAAAAAATTTCTTGTACCGAGGATGACATTTGAAAGGAAAATACAAAATTAAGAAAAAAAATAGTGTAAAAGTCAAGGGCAGTTGTTTTGGGGTAGTTCTGCTTTGCATTACAGGCAAATTGCTCCAATAAGAAGAGGAATGTTTTGTCTTTTTACTCTCAGAGGAAATGATTACAGCATTAAATGTCTGTAAGCAACTACAAAGAGAACAAGACTTGAGTTTAAGGATTGTTAATTCAACTGAATGCAAATTCTGCTAGACTCCGTGGAGTCTGGATTTCATTCACTGATAACCAGAGTTCCTAGTTCAAGTGAACTGTGATTTCCACCTGCATCAGCCATTCAGTTCAAACAATGTCATTTGCAAAAGAGACTATGTTGTCTAATGCTTTCAGCTCATGATTAGGAGCTGGTGTTTCCCAAGTAGATGAGGTTATGGAATTGAACAAAAAGTTCTGATAAAAAGCCAGATTAGCAACAACGGGAAAATGTAATAGGACTACATAGATAGATAGGTAGATAGATAATTTTTTTTTTAAGGGGGGAGGAGGGAGAAAGCTAAATAAGTTTGTAAAAGCTGTAAAAGCTTCTGGTAACCACTACAAAAAGACTAGGCAAACCCAGAATATCTAAAGGTCAAAAATTCCATGGTGTGTCTTATTGGCCCAGAGATGGTAACCGTGTCTCATATATGACCTGTCAGTGCACCTCCCAGTTATTGGTTATTCTTGGATCTGATTTAAAAAAAGAAAAAAAAAAAAAGCTTTCCTTTATATTTTCTTTGAAATGTCCAGTTTTCAGCCTAGTACAAAACAAGAAAGGAATTTGGAGTGGAAAAATGCTTCGTTCTCCAGCTGCATTACCAAATCCTGATCTCAGCCCTCATGGAGGCCTTCCTGGGGGTTCAACCAGGGTCACCTATTTCATGGTTTTCCCAACAGTAATATGGGATAACAGCTCACAGAATGACTGAAGGTTAAGTGTTGTCTGAAGAACAACTTGGAAATGACTAGCATTCACAGACATCTTAGGGCCAGGACTTGTAGAGGCACAGCAAGGCTTGGCCAAGTTCAAGGCTTGAGTCATTGCAGAGGTCTATGTGCATGACCACGACAACTCAGGCTGGAAGGGACCTCTAGCAGGCTCCAGGCCAACCTCCTTATTAAAGCTGGGTCAGCTGTGAGATCAAACCAGGTTGCTCAGGGATTTAGCTACTTGGGCCTTGAAAACCTCTGAGGACGGAAACCGTAGAACCTCTCTAGCCAAAATGTGTATTTAAAACATCTGTTGTTCAAGGGCTGCCTCAGAACAGCAGTTATGCCAGGGCTGAATATCCCACTGGTTTTAAGTCAGCAACCCTTCCTACTTATCTGTCTTGACAGGAGTCGTCACCATGGCATCCAAGCACCTGAAACAACTACCTGAGGAACAATACGGATATTGCAAGGCAGCTCCCAGCACAGCTATGAGAACTCAAGGACAACACAATACCCGGTGCATTTGCAGGCTGCCAAGGGCTAACAGGATGCTCTTCACTCTCTCTAAACGTGGGTGACCCCGCTCCCGCACGGAACCTCCAGCTGCCTGCCCGTGGTGAAAGCCAGCAGCGCTTCCCAGGCTGCCAGCAGATGCTCGGTCATCGTCACAAGCAGCACAGAGATACACCCAAGTGTCGGTGGAGCACTGAGGCAGGTCATAAACAAAGCAGGTGAGGTTCTTACACAAACAACTCTCTTTGAGAAGTTACACTAGAAAATGTAATGACCTGCACTTTTTTCTTTGTCTGTTTCTGTAACTATAAACTCCATAAAGCTCTCACCGTATGCCTTTAACTGAACAAAAATAATGTTTCATACTCTGCTTTTGACCACCAGACAGAACAAATCTGTGCAGGTTCATTTGTTCGGGTGGACTGCATGCCCACAGTATAATTTTTTTAACTTAACTGTAACTTAATTTCCTAACAATTCTCATCAAATTTTCTCAAGCTGCCAGAATACAGACTGTATTTAAATAGCAAATTCTAGGTATTAATAGTCCAGAGCAAATGGCAGTTAAACAATGAAAAACCTATTTTTCCTTGACACTGCCAGTAGACAAGCAATCACGGTATTTTAGCTTGCTTGTGTATCTCAGACAGAAAGGCTAAGATCAAAATACCTGTTGTGAAAAGACTTATACATATGTCTCTCCCAATCTCAAAGAGAAATTCAAATAGTCTACAGAGCTTAGGCAAAAAAAAGATCAGTATTCATTCATTTTCATATGAAGCTATGACTGCTGTACATTTTGGTATGCAAAGGAGGTCTCAGAATGGGGCAGGGAGAGGGAATGTCAGTAATGAAAGAACCTTAGAGCTGCTTTGCAACACTACACTTAGACAGCAGAGAGCTCAAGGACTTGCTGACCTTGGGTACAGTTGCTGGCCAATTGTTCCACAAGGAAAGGACATTAGATTGCTTGGACCTAATAAGTGAGGCAAACACTTAACAACAGGCATGGAAAATACCTGGGGTTTTTTCTCATTCCATTACATGTTTACAAGATTAATTTAAAGTATTAATAAGTAGCATTAAGTCTGGATGTTTGAACATGAAGTTTATGAGGTCTGAGTCCTGGCATATTAATTAATGTCTGCGGTTCACAGTAAAAGATATGATACACACAACTCAATTTATACAGCTGAGTTTTGAGTTGTGGGAGTTTCTATCTGTAATTGAGAGCTGGGAATTGGAAAGGAACAACTATGACTTATAAAGCAATAGGCTTTCTAAGTTCTGCTTTTAGAAATACTTTGATGACTAAGTAAGTGTTCAAATGTTAAGAGAGATTTGGAATGAGATCTCGCCCCGCTGCCACTCAGAACCCGCGACGCAGAGCAGACGCAGCTCTTTGAACACCGAGTTGGTGCTGTGGGGGCACAACTTTCCCAAAGTTCAGACAGAAAGTAGAGATTGCCACCTCCTGGCCGAACCCAGGGCAGCGCCGGGGACTCGCTCGGTCGAAGTTATGTATGGGGACTTTATAAATGCCTCAACCACAGAAGCAAGCTTCAAACCAGAGCTCTTAAATACCAAAGCTAATCACTGCTGGATAATCTGGAGGAAATCAAACTACATCAGAGCAGTGCCTCATACTTTATCAGGGAGATCAGGCATCATTATATTACGCTGCTAATTCCTTTCCATACTGGAAAAAGAGAATAAATACTCAAGGAAATACTTGCTTTGTTTTCTTCCTGAAACACAACTGCCTATTCCAACAAGACATGCATTGTACACACTACTAGAAACATGTAAAAACATAAAACCTAAAAGATAAATTTTGTTATTCTCTTTTCTTTTTTCTTTTTCTTTTTACTGATTTTGGATTTTTCATTCAGGGTTGAATTGAAAGCAAAATGTCACATTTTTCCAGCTTGAAAATGCAGCCTGATGTGCTCAGGGGTAATTGCAAGTGGCCACTGGACATTGGAGCTGGGCCATATGAGTCTGCCTGGCTCCAAGAACACAGTCAAACCACACAAAAAAAGTTAGAGCACATCTGGAGAGAGATTACTTTCAAATGGCCCCAAAAGACCTTGTGTGGACTAGTACCACATAATCAGCACCCAACCTCTGCATTAAACCACACTGTAGGAACTATGCTGAACTCCCAACTGTCCTAAAGAGTCCCTCCCTTTCTCCCACAGCTCAGGAGCAGCTGGAGAGCAGCCCTGCAGGAAGGGTCTGGGGGTGCTGGCCAACAGCAGCTCAGTGTGAGCCAGCAGTGGCCATGGCAGCCCCAAGGGCAAACCCCATCCTGGGGTGCACAAACACAGCACAAGCAGCCGGTCAGAACAGGGGACTGTCCTGCTGTGCTCAGGGCTGGGGTGCCCTCACCTGGAGTGCTGAGTGCTGTGCTGGGCCCCACAATTCAAGAAGGGTGTTCAGGTCTCTGAATGCATCCAGAGGAGGGTAACAAAGCTGGTGAAAGAACTGGAAGGAATGTCCTGTGAGGAGTGGCTGAGGACTCTGGGCTCGTCTAGTTTGGAGAAAAGGAGGCCAAGGGGCAACCTCATTGCTCTCTGAAGCTTTCTGAGGATGATGTCGTGAAATGGCTGCCTGAAAACAGGCTAGACAAGATTAAGAGAATAAAAGTAGGTTTTTATTTGAAGGGTCTTCAAAGATACACCTTGGGAGTCAAAAGCCTCCCCCCAAGATGGACGCCAGGTCGCAGGTTTTTCACACTTTTATAAGTTTGGTCTATTTGCATATCAGGGTTAATTCTCCAATTATAATTTTAGTTAGTGATATAATTACCCCAAGCTTGCCCCTCCTCTCAAAGGCTTTAGTTTATATATTTTGGGGCCTGGGACAACAAGGTGTCCTTGAAGTGCAAACCTAGAGAGGGTTTGTTATTTCTAACCAGCATGAGAGAACAGTAGCTAACATGCCATGTGAAATTTCAGAGTTACATACTAGGCAGTACAGGATTTGAAAAATATAAAAGTTAAAACCTAAGGCATCAAGGAGGCGAGGTGGTGAGGGAGATGCTGATCTCTTCTCCCTGGTATCCAGTGACAGGACATGGGGGAATGGCTCAAAGCTGTGCCAGGGGAGGTTCAGACTGGACATTAGCAAGCATTTCTTTACCAGGAGGGTGGCCAAACACTGGAACAGGCTTCCCAGAGTGGCAGTCAATGCCAGAAGCCTGTCAGGGTTCAAATGGCCTTTGGACAGTGCCCTAAACAACATGCTTAAACTTTTGTTCGACCCTGAACTGGTAAGAGAGTTGGATAGCAGGGTTTTTGTTGGTCCCTTCCAACTGTGATATTCTAATCTATTCTATTCTATTCTATTCTATTCTATTCTATTCTATTCAAAACTGTATGTTAAGCAAAATCAGGAGTTCCCAAATTATCAGAAAACAATTTATTATTGTGAAAAAAATGTTGCTGCAATAATGCTTAAAGTGAAAAGAACTCTTCTGTGCTGCAGGCACAAGCGTATATACAGAACCTGCTGGTCCCTCACTGCTAACTTGTATTCATGACTTTTAAGCAAGTTACTTATTTTGTACAGGTACGTATTGGCCATTTACTCAACTACTCTCTTGCTTCCTCCTGCCCTCCCTCCTGGCCAACAGACTTATCACCCACTAAAGGAGATGTTGATGTTTGTCTCAGAGTTGCCATTTTGCAGCAAGTGGCACATAAATCCCAAACTGGCTATTATATGTGCTGCTGATGAGGGCCTAAGAATTCTGCCTGCTTCAGAGTCTTGCCAAAATGTGTAAGTCACACACCACCGCACAAACAGAGCAATTTTTTGTGAAGGTGCATTTGGGGATGAGGAAGGTTGGATGAGCTCAGTGGATTACTGCCTATCTCTTCTTGCACAGAATGTAGAAACTTTCCTCAACAACAAATTTAAGTTTTCTGGACATTGGAGGGAATGTGCCCCTTTGTATAAACACTGGAGAGTTTCTTTCACTAAAGACAGGGTTCAAATATACTATTGAGTTGCTATTGAGTTGCTGTTGAGTTACAGAGGTGTCCTCAATGGAAGACTTTGACACAGCATCTTGGAGAAGACACAAGGAGAAAAACCATAAGAGAACTGTCATCCTGGGAAAAAAAAAAATGTGGAGACAATTATATGGTCCTTGTTTGGGAAATGAAGACAGTAGATTGAAAAAAAAATCAACAGAACTAAGCCTATACATCGGCAGAAGAAATAAATATTGGCAATAAACAGACCCATAAATACTTTTGGTATAGACGGTAGTATGCCTGAACTGTTTAAAGTTTGTTACTTTATGTCAAACCGCAGGAACTGTGAAAAGAGGGTTAAATGAGAAAGCACAAGGAAATAAACAATTGGAAAGTTTTAATGAGTTTTGCAGTCCTTTAAAAAACATGAAAGACCTCTGGAGATTTACAAACGAACAAAGGCAAGATAGAAAAGGAAATCAGGTGCATGGCAGCGGAGATAAGAGCAGCATGCAGCCAAATAGCAAACACTTAACAAAAATTTTCACCTCATTATGTTTAAACCTCGAAGAGAAACTTTGCTCTTTTACACAATCACAATATGAAGGCTAAAAGTAAAATTGTGCTTTGAGACTTTAAACAGATCATGACTCCCTGGCAATTTTAATTAGCATGCTTCTGTTTATACAAATGTGTCTTTAGGGAGCTGGAATGAAGAATAGAATAAGCCTAGATGAATATATGGAATAATTTTGGTATCCATAAGTTAAGTTTCCTTTGTCTGCCCGAGAGCAAAAGGACCCAAAAATGCATAAAATTAATATTTTTAAACTACCAAAATCCCTGTTCATTTAAAACACTATTTGCATTTTCTTAGCTTGCTCATACGCTAGTGCAAATAGCCATCTTGAATAGCATTGCAAGTACATAGAGCAGTATCTCAACAGAATTTAATTGTGAGAAGCAAATTCTAACTGCAGTTAAACTTGAGTTCAAAAAGATATGGAGTGGGGGGAGCGAGAGAAAAAGAAGACAGAGGAGGGAGATGGGGGGGAGACGGAGG
>VWZT01005006.1:671064-725179 GCA_013397055.1 Pachycephala philippinensis
GTTCGGCGGGGAGCGCGGGCCGGCCGGCCGTGCACGCACGGTCACACACACCTGGTCGCGCAGGGTCTGGCGGGGCAGCGTTTAACGCGCTGCCATCGCCGCAAGGCTGCGGGAGCGCTTGTGCCTGCAGAGCACCGCGGGGTCCGGCGGGGCTCCCAGCTGTACCAGCCTGGCCTCCGGGAGGATAACGAACCACCTATACGGTCCTTCCAGTCCAACCTCTTTGCTGTTGCTTTGTAGCCTGCCTACCAGAATTTGAGACAGCGCGTTGACAACTTTGTTTCCAATCATTTGGCAACTCATACTTGGAGTCCTCATCTCAACAAGAACCAGCTGAGAAATAACATTAGACAGCAGGTTCTCAAGTAAGTGGTAGTTCTGGGGTTTCTCTGAACATGCTTGTGTACTGTGATAGGTGACAAAGGCTCTAGGTCAATGTAAAGTGCGCTGCTTTCTTAAAAGAAACATCTGAAGAAGTTTGGTTGTTTTCCTCTTGGTGTTTAAAATGTGGTTTTACTTGAGGTAGAAACTCACCATCAGTATTAGTCAGAATTAGACTAGAGATGTTCTTTGATCTAATCAAAGTTTATGCAGGGGTGGAATCCTTGATTTTGACTTGAGATGTAACCCTCTAGCTAAAGGATACCTTTACTTTTAAGGGAGGTATTAATAAAATTGCAATTATCGTGTTTAGAGCTAAGGAGAAGTATTTGACAAACTAAACTCTACAGAGTACAAAGCTAAAGTCTCAAAACAGAAAAATGGGTTTAAATTTAGCTGGGCAGAGAAAAAGTTTTAAGAATTGCTTTTATAGACACTTGTAACCTGATATTACATTATTTCATGAAGGTTCCTCCAGTCTCTCTTCTCAAATCTTAGACTCATAAAAAACATTAGGAAATTTCTTCAAAGTACTATGAATTTGGTCATTAAATTGGGTCAAACGAAGGATTTGGGAACAAACTTACTCTGTTGTGCTGTGGTGGTACCATTAACAACTTGTACTGAGGAATGTTTGGTTTGTAGGGAGGGGAGCACTTGTTTCCTCTTAAAGAAGCAATGAGGACAAGAAGTAGCATATGTCCCACGAAAGACTGCAGGGGTCTAAACAGATATGCTTTATAGCTATGGGTTTTCTTTTCTATTTTATTTTGCTGAAGATTAAGTGTGTTCTATAAAGCTGCAGAACTTGCCACCTTATACTGGGCAGAAAGTAACTTAGGGTAGTGATGAGTGGTTTAGTAATTATTTATACCTCCTGCCTTCTATAATTCGTCTCTTTTATGTTGTGGGAATTGATACTATAGGGTTTCTTCTAAATTTTTCCCACAAATACGGTTTTTGCGGTTAGATAACACTTGTAGATGTAACCAGTAATGATGTAACAACAGGCTGCTTATTGTTTTAATTCCGTGTGCTTGGATTGTTTTGTTTCTCTAGCACATTTTTTCTTATGGATAAGGCACAGGCTAAATACATAGCTGTAGGGATGCTCAGAAAACATTGGTGCTTCATTGGAGGTTCTCATGAGTGTTTACATCACATCTAAATGTTCATATTTCATTAATACATTCTTGAAAACTAATTTTTCATACTATTTTATGTAACTTTGTTCCAGGTCTGGAATGTTGGAATCGGGAATTGACAGAATTATTTCTCAGGTTGTGGACCCAAAGATCAACCACACATTCAGACCTCAGGTGGAAAAAGCTGTCCATGAATTTTTAGCCACGTTGAATCACAAAGAGGAGGCAGGCCCCAGTGCATCTCCAAGTGAGGAGAAAGCAGATGCTTCTGTTACAGTACAAGGTATTCTACCATTTCTCTGAGCAGTCTATTAACAAAAAAATGGGATTTGAGAGAGCAGAATCATTGACTAGGTTTGCTACCACCATAACATTGTTAGTATCAGTATTAGCAAGCTGAGCTCCAGGGAGTGTGCTGTAGCATTTGTCTCTTACTTTATGTATAAAGGTAGAAAGCAAGAGAGATGTCACCCTGTTATGACCATGTCACTCTGGCACTTCTGCTTGAGATTATGAGGGATCAATTTACTGTGGGGAGAAAATTTGGTCTCAGTATTATAGGATCAGATAACACATAGCTGTAAGAGAAGAATGATGCAACTTTTTTGTCCATTGGTAGACAGGGAAAAAAATACTTAAGAGACAGTTACCTGTGCAGTTGCTGTGTGCCATAAAATTTGGGTTGCTAAAGTCCTAATATTACCTGTACCAACTTCTAAACACTCCTACAGGTAATTGTCCATTCTTTCCTGTTCTGAGAGACTCCACAGCCATCCATCTGCTTATAACCTTTATTTAAATCCCAGCCTTTTTCCTGTGAGGCCTGCTTCCTTTAAAATGGGTTACCAAGCCAGCTGCAGCTCTTAGTGCTAGTCCAGTTAACTCCTAGTCATCCATCTTCAGATCTGGTTCTAAGATGATGGAAAAGTGATAAGATAGTTCTGATACTCCTGTTGTTATATAGTCAATATGCTGAATCAATTTTATGTGACATTTATGGACATACTAGAGGTGTGAGCTACCGACTTCCTCCTGCATTGTGTGTATATATATAGAATATATATTATATATGTACATATTTTATCCAGAGTCATCATCCTATTTAGAATGTTGGTGAAGTTGAACAAGGACTGTGTTCAAAATGTCCTTCCCATTGACAATCCCCACTTTCTTTAGCAGACCTCAGGAACAGTGGTGTGTCACAGAGCAAAATGAATCTCTAGTAATCATATGGTGTTTGCTGCAAGAATGCAACTTCTTAGAGTTTTTTTTTTGGTTTGTATTTTTTAACCAAAATCTCTCAAGGCAAAATTAGTCAAGTATTTTAGTTAATTATACATATTTTATAGGGAGTGCTTATTCTGTTTCTTTTCACTTGTTTAACATTCTATCTGAACAGAATTCCAGAAACTAGGGTGAGGTAAAACCCTGTTCTTTTTTCTATTCAAGGTGTCTCTGCTACAGCTCCAAGTGCTAATGTAGCTAGTGATGCAATGTCCATTTTGGAAACAATAAGTTCTCTTAACCAAGAAGCAAGTGCTGCCAGGGCTTCAACAGAGACCCCAAATTCTAAGAACAATGACAAAGTTGCAAAAAAGCTCTCATCTCAGCAGAGTGTGGATGGTAGCACTGATAAAGAGAGAAATGTGGAGGACTTGCCAGACAGAGAGAAAGCAATTTGTGACCTTTCTGGAGAAGGGGCTGAAACACTTGCAAAGTGTGAAGATTTAAATGAGCTTCCCTGCCAAAGTGAAGAAATGAAAAATTCAGCAAAGGATACTAATATTTTGACTTTTACAAGTAAAGATATTCAACAGGAAAGTGAAGATGTAAAGAGTAAATTATTGGATAAATCTGACAAGAAACCAGACAGCAGTGAAAAAAGTGAAAGAAGAAAAGAAAAGAAGGAAAAGCTTGACAAGAAGTCTGATCATTCAAAGAAAAGTGATGATACTACAAAGTCAAAAGAAGAAAAGCAAGCAAAAGAGTCGGAACCAGTGAAACAGTTAATTCCAGAAAAAAATAGCAATAAACATAAAACAGCTGAAAGCACTAAAGAAGGTATGGTGTGGTCAATGCTCTTCCTCAAAATATGGATAAGGAGTAAGGTTTTTAAGTTTATTCAGGAGTTGAATCAGAATATTTGGAATCAGTATGTTTGGAATGTAAGTTTTCTTCTAGTTGTGACAAACTTCTCTGATAGTGACAACAGAACTTAGTCCGTGTCTCTTAACTGTGGTACCTGAATTAGGAACCTTTGATTCCTCAGGTGTGCGATTGGTTATCTTAATCTGGCAAGTTCTCTCAACAATTTCAGTCCTCATTTAAAGTTTATAGTTCTACCTGAGAGTGATTTTTGTTTTGAGTAAACCAGAGTTAGCCTGATTATTTCATTAAGGTGTTATAATTTTATTTTCTTATTTCTAATTCTTAACGTAGTTTTGTTCTTAGTGACAAAATTGATGTTTTCATAAGAAACGTTTCACAAACTCAGTGTGCTGCTTTACAGCTCTTTGTTTTTACTTTTTCCTTCGCAAGAAAATACGTTAATAGATTCAGATATGGATGTACTCAGTGACATCACGGTCAGCTCTGTCCATACCAGTGACCTTTCTTCCTTTGAAGAGGAGAGCGAAGAGGAGCCTGTAATTTCTGACAGTACTGAAGAGGGGGAGATCACATCAGGTGGTAAAATAATTACATTGTTAACTAGCAATAAGGAGTATGTAATACTTTTGTTGAGTGTACCATATCATAAATTTGAGGGTTTGCAATATTGTACTAACCTATAAGAGAGCATTTGAATGTGAACTTGATAGTATTTGTGCCATTGGAAAAGATGAGTAGTGGATTTACTTTTTGAATATTTTTATTCGTATAGTATCATTTGGTATATTCTAAACGTTGTGAACCTTTTTTATGCTACAGTATTATATACATGAGAAAAGCACGTAATGTTGAATGTCACTGTTCTGTGGGGTTTCTTCTCCTCCATTCTGCTATGAACTTGATATAACACTAGAGTGCTTTGTGACCCCAAGGTAGTCGTTGTAGCTGACTTTGTAGATCAGGTTGGGTTTAGAGCTTTAGGATTCAGGAAGTTGGCCACAGTAGAAAGAACAGGAATGGATCTAGCTTTAAAAGTTCAGAAACACGAAGTTGTTTCACTGAGTGTGTTGCCTTTTTGTGTTCTCCCTGTCTAGTACAGACTTCAGACTCTGATTTCTGCAGTTAATAAAATCTTCCACTTTATAATGCAGAATGCCTAAGTACCTGAATGAGTTCTCTCTAGTGTGCTCACAGGTTACCTTTTCTACTCTCAAAATATAATTTAGAAGCACTGAATTACTTGCTCTCTGGCTTTGGTCTTACTTTGAAACTTGACAGATTGTGTTCGGTTATGACTAAATATTCATGAAACGAAAGCAAACTTTAAGTATGTTTCAGGAATACGAATAATTAGTATAGTATTGCACTATTTCTAGTAATCCTGATAAAACTGAAATAGATTTATTTATTTTTACTTGATTAATACTTACATATGTGTAACCAACAGTGTGTTTCCTGTATGTATTTCTCTAGGCCGGGTAGTCTTTATGTACTCAAATACTGTACCGATATTTTTGGTGTGGGGAGAATTATGATTTAATACATAGCAGAAATTGTGTTGACTTCTCACGCATAGCTAGCTACTAAATACTATATGTAAAGGGGTAGTGGGATTAAAGGCAAGAGGGTAAACCCAGTTGTTGTGTCCTGATTTATTACCAGGTTTGTGTCATGCAATTTTTTGACTGAATGATGCACACAAACACATGAATATACCTTTGATTTTTTCATAATCTAGTGATATTTGGATGCTAAAAGGATTTGATTTTATTCACTGTTTATGGTTTTAGAGTAAATAATTGTTAATACATTTTGAGTAGCTTTGCCTCCTCAAAAGTTACTTTGGAAGCACTGCCCTAGTTTATCAATATATCTCTACACTCACTAACCTTTCTTTAGATGAAGAGGAGAAAAACAGTCAAAGTAAGACGAAGCCCCATGCTAACGAGCTGAGTGATGGGAAAGCCAAGCCTGTTCGCCATGCTTATGTCCGCAAGCCTTTCCTGTACTCCAAATACTTCAGTGATTCCGATGATGAACGAACTGTAGAACAGCGCCGTCAGTCCATTGTAAGTGTGGGGTTTGCTACTGCTCACATTCTGGCCCTGAAACGTTTTAGAGTAGAAGTTCCACTACTGGTTTGGTGGTGGTTTGTGCGAGGGGGAGTTCTCCATTTCTTCTCCCTTCAGGGGTTTTTTTCCTCTTGTATTACAGCTGCCTTTTCTTCAGCTTTCCACCAGTATGGCACAATCTGCTCTCCAGCACAGCACTCTGCTCTGCTGATTATAGTTTGAAGGCTTCTGGCAGTGAAAGCAATGACAGAGTGTTCTATCTCTTTCCCCTCCCTCCAAAATAAAATTTGGATGAAAAAAGTAGCCCGTATGTACCTGCAGCCTGCCTTCAGTGGGTTTTTTAGTGTAGATCAAGCTTGTGTTGAGTACTGCGGGCTACTTCATTACACCAGCTCTTTACAATTGTCATCCTTGCTGACCATGAAGTCACTAGTTTGTAGCAAGTCTGCAGCCACTGAGAATGGAAACAGAAATTTTTTTAAGCATGTGCACACTGTTCTGTGGCAGAAGGGCCAGGACGGAAAAGAGGGAGCAGCAGTTCTTTTAGATTTTCTCCTTTGGCCAGGTACACATATTTATAGTTATGTGTATAATATATGTGTATAAAATGTGTTGTGTATAAATTGTATATACATACAAATAAAACATGCATTCTTTGAGAAGGTCTCATAGCTTCAGTCTGCAGTGTTGAGCAGCAATGAAATTCTGGAACTCAACTAATTTCACTTCACAAAAATATTAGAGTGTTCCATTAACTTTTATATGATTTCTAAGGTGTATTTATGTTTTTGATCGCCTTAAGCTGCAGTGTTTTATTTTCTCTGGGGTTTAGACTTATATTTGTAGTCAAAGAATGTTCTTTGACCTAATGATAAATTGTTCTCCTTGGTTCTGTATCTCTAGGCCAAAGAAAAAGAAGAGAGACTCCTTAGAAGACGAATTAACAGAGAGAGACTTGAAGAAAAACGTAAACAGAAGGCTGCAGAAAAGACAAAATGCCTAAAAGCTGGAAATCAGAATGCTAAAGGTATGAGAAGAAAAACTGTGAGTAGCCCACACCACCCTGTTTTTGCTTATTCTCCATAGAATAAAACATTCAGCTTTGAATAACGGTCATATAGGTCTGTAGTCATTTCCTTCCCTTAATAACCCAGCATCTCAACAGTGATGCAACAGAAAAAATTATAATGCAAAATATTAATACAGAATTTCTTCTTCACTTTTTCATATATCCATTACACTGCTTAAGCTCAATGAATACCTATATAACTGCTATTCTCTGCTACACCTTAGTATTCTCTGTACTGCTTTCTGTCAGTTTATAGGAACTGACAGTTCATATGTTTATAGCTGAAACACTAATATAATGATGTGTATGTATTTCACCATTTCTGTATTATTTTAGGAAAAAGTGGCTTGCACTTAGAAGAACCTTCATCAAAAAGTGTAGAGTCAAAAGCTACTGGTACCAGCATTAAGGATGTGCTTAAAGAACAAAAATTTTTGGAAAAAAAAGTGGCCCTGAGCAGAAAAAGAAAAAGAGATTCAAGGTACTTATGTATTTGCTCAAAAGGAGTTAAGGTTTTGAATATTCATTTTTTTCAGATTGGAAAGGTGCTTTTTGACTTTTTACTTAGCCTTATCCATTTTAACAGTTTTCTCTTAAAATATTTGCATAATTTTATTACTAATAAGCATGAAATTCAGGCAGAAAAATTATAGCTGCTTAAATACGTTGCAGCTCAGACTGCAGTAGCAATCTTTATGTGGCTTTTCACAGAATGGTAATAAAGGCATGAGAATAGAGACCTTTTACATGTTTGTGCATCTAATATGCAAGTTAAGTTGGCTTCATCTTTAGACTGATCTACGTACCTGTGTACATAACTGTCACGTACAGGACAATAGGGGGCAAGGAGAACTCTTACCCATTTTACAAGGACAATGGCAGTATTAATGTCATATTAATACTGCTTTAAAGCACTGGTATTCAGGGTATTTTTGAAGTCAATATATATAATTTTACAAGCAAAAAAAGCCTGGGCAAATTGATTAGAAGTTTGGTGATTGTGTTCTATTTCTGTATTTTTAGTGGACATTTCTCTCTCGTGCTCAGCTTTGAAAGCAGAAATTTTACTAAATAATGTTAGGCTGGTACCGATTGTTCTTTATTAAATTGTCCGAATACCTATTTCAGGCATGCTGAAGATAGCTGCAGAAAGAAAAATGAGCCATCTGAAGAAGATTCTAAAGAAATGCAAAGGACAAATGAGGTAGGTGTCTCTTAAATATAAACCGTATGATCTTCCTTTTAATTCAAAGAGTATTCTTTCATACATCCACACCAAACTGCATATAATTGCATTTGTTCTCACTAATAAGTTTTTCCCTGCCTGTTCCTTCAGTTGTATTAGTGATCTGACATCACTGTAGTAATGTTTTCTGAATTCCAACAGCCACTGAAGTATGGTCTGTGTATTCAGTGGTGATGCATGTTGTAGTAGAACCTGAGATGCAGTGTGAGCCCTAATTTGTGAAGCATGCTAGGTTTTAAAAAAGAGCAGCGTTTTATATGCAAAGACTTGAGCTTGATCTGTTTAAACTTCTCACTGGAAAGTTAAAGTAAAACTGACTGTGCTCCAAACACAAAAGGAAAGAAAATTTTTATGGTGAGAATTTTATGAATAACATTGTTTAAATTGAAAAAGGTGGGAGTGGAAGTTCAAGTAGAAGTCTAGATTTATCTTTTTTAGGTTTTGGTGTGGTGTTTAGTTATGGATTTTTAGTTATGGTTTTGTTTTACCAGACAGCATAATGGCTATTTAAAGGAACTTACGGAGTGCTTGAAATTGTGATTGTCTATTCAAAAATCAGTTTTACGTAATTTTAGAAAAATTACTTTATTAAGAAAAGATGATAAAGTTCGGACAGGTTGCTAAAGGATGACTTATTTTGCTTTGGATTTTTCCGCAATAGTAGATAGTTGAAATGAAAATGGCAATTTTTGTTTTCTGACTGACTATACTTTAGGTGAATTTTTATTGCAATGTTAAGTGTATTCCCTAGTGTATTGTTTTTTTCTCAAGAGTTTGTGCTTGCCAGTTCTGTTCAGTCACATAAGTGTAGGAACGGTGTAATATGTACTTATATATATAAAAAAAATCTCTTTTGTAGACTTGTGAAAAAACTTCTTCCAAAGAATTGAAGCACAATCACGGGAAAAACGAAATCTCTAAACAACTTAGAAGACTTTCAGAATGGGGGCATTCAACTGAAGAAAGCAAAAGTGATTCTAAAGCAGAAAAAGAACATAAAAGAAGAACCTTCAGTTCTCTTCAGGTTGAAGGAGCTCAGCAGGACAGTGAAACAAGGGATCCAAAAAAACAAGTGGATAAAGCAGAAGTCAATACTGAAGAACCACAGAAGCAGAAATCCATATTTAAGAACGAAAAACACCCCAAAAAAGATATTGACACAGAAATTCAACATATGAGAAATTCTGCCAAAAAAGAAGCCAAGTCTTACAGAGATAAAAATGAAAAGGAAAGAACTGCTTTAGAAGATAAACTTTCTTTAAAGCACAAATATAAAGGAGATGGTATTCACAAGTCAGGTGAAGATGTTGAACTTCATTCATCTGAGAGAAGTTTGAAAGGAGAGGATGGTGGCCAGAAACATAATCAACAAGTAAAGGTTTCCTCAGATGACAAATGTGAAAGAAAAAGTAAACACCGAAGTGAACGGAAAGTATCAGTAACAGGAAAAGATGGAAAAAACCCTTCTGAATCAACCTTAAAAGCTGAAGAATTGCTGAGGAAAGAAAACAAAAAAGACAGACATCTCTCAACAGACAAATCAAGAGCAGAATGCAAGACCAAACGCTCCTTGAGTGATTCTAAGTCACAGAAGGATTCCCTAAGTGCCTCAAAGCAACCTGGTTCAGCATCACACAGAAGGAGCGAAAGCTACTCAGAAGATAAACATGAAATAGAATCAACTAACTCTGATAGTAATGTAAAACATGAAGATGGTGTTCATAAAGATAGACGAAGATCTAAGAGCCTTGCAGAAGACAAGATTTTGTTGAAGTCCAAGTCAAAGAGTCATAATAAACAGTTGAAAGCATCTGAAACAGAATTACAGGAATTAACAAAACAAGACACTGGACAGAAACTAGACAAAGATAAGAGCCTGGAAGACAATGATTCAGATAAACAACACAAATCCAGGAATGAAGATAAAGGTTTGGAGGAGAGTGGTGCTGAGTTTGAGCTTGCAAGTGGCCCACAGTCAACTCAGGGATCACAAAAAGACTTTAGTCACAGAGTTAAGTTACATTCTGGAGAAAAAGGGTCTGTAAAAGAGAAGTACAGAGGCGATAAAGATTTAAGCAATTCCAAACTAGAAAGAAGGTTCTCTGCTGAGGGTCATAAAAGCAGAAACTTAAAGCACAGCAACAAGGAACTAAAGAAGAAGGAAGAGAGCATCAAATTGGAAGATAAAGATACTAAGGAAATGGATAGTGGGCATGAAAGATCGAGTGTCACAGTAGCAGTGGATAAAAAACAAAGCAAGAAGGTACCCTGTGAAAATAGAAAAGGCAGTATATCAAACCAAGATTTACTTAAGGAGGAAAAGCAATCAGCTAGCACAACTGTAATCAGCCAGGTTCCAGCCCCTCAAAAGGCAGCTGTGAATAATGATGACTTGCGTTCTGGTCATGAAGAGGAGCTGATGGAACTTGATTTGAAAAAAACAAAAGCACAGGAAGCATCTAACATTGAAGGAAAAAACATTCAAAACTCTCTCCAAGCCACAGATGCCAAGTGTGCAGTGAAACAAAAAGTATCTCGTTCTATTTCAAATAAGGAGTTAAAACACAGCTTGGCAGATCCTGAAGCCTGTGAAAAGCAGTTTCTGCCTGCAGCTGAAAAAACTGTTGAACAAGAAGATACTTCTAATAAACAAGTTGGTGCCTTAGACACTTTGTCCAAAAAAGCTTCCATGGCTCAAGGACCCAGTAAACAAGGGGCTTCCAAAATGAGCATTGTGTATGAAACAAGTGGTAGAACCCTAAAGAATGTGGCTGGTAAGGATCAGGCTTCAAAAGAAAGCAGAAGACCAAAGAATTTAAAAACTGTGATAAATTCTAATTCAGATGATGTTCCTTTAGCAATTAATTCTTCAAGAGAAGATGCTGCTGGTGCAAAGTCCATGGATATTGATATCTCGGATTTTACAGATTCTTTAGGTAGTGTGTCTAAAGAATGCCATAATTCAGATGGGACTTCCTTATTGGAAGATGCTTTCCTTTTGAAGAATGATACAGCACAGGTTGTTTACATGGAGCAAGATAGTGCAGGACCGAGTTCTGTCATAAAAGATGGTGGTGTCGCCACCATCACGGCAAACAATATAGAAAAAGATAATGAGGTGTCCCAACCTGGTGGACAGGCAATGGAAGATGGTACAGCTGGGTTACGTAGTCGAGATTCCAATGAAGCAGCGAAGTCGGGAAGTTCTCAAGATAGGGAGTTAAAAAGAAAAGAGGAAAACTCGATGTCTGACATAACTGAAGATCATGGAGATGTAACAACAAAAGAACTTACCCTAAGAAGAAAAGAAAGAGATCCTTCCACAAAGGGAGAAAGAAGCACAATGGATAGTGTGGAAAAAGACAAGGTGCATGACACTGATGATATGATCCAGTCTTCCTCGGTTTTAATGCCTGAAGGAGTTCCTGAGGAAACTTCCAAAGGCTCTGTTATAGCCAATGGGCAAGAAGAGACTAATGTGGTTGGCATGGAAGACAAAAATGAAAGTAATGCTGTAGGTACTAGTGCAGGAAGTAGTAAACCTAGTTCGTTGTACAGCAGCCTACAAAAAACCCCGGCCACTGTGATAGGAACTAGCACAGAAAAGATCACGGAGAGCACTGCAATGGCAACTAGTACAGGAGGAGAAAGAGCTGAGGGTACATCACATTCTGAAAAGGACAGTGATGCTACAACCACTTGCTCAGAAGAAGAAAGTGAGGTGACAGTAATCTGCACAAGCATAGAAGCTGATGAAGGTTTCACAACAGGCATATGGGTAAAAAGTAGTGAGGGTTGCAGTTTCGTCACAGGAGCAGATGTTGGTGACTGTACTGTTGCAGCAGCTGAAGAAGGTGGTGGCAGTGTTGTCACTGAAGGATTAGCAGAAAGTGAAGGTTTCCTAACAAGTACAGAAGGAGAAGAAAATGGTGACTGTACCATGGTTGATGCAGAAGAAGGTGGTAAGGATTCAGTGAACCCAAGCGGAGTAGAAATTGAAGACAGTGTGAATAGTGCTGGGACAGAAGAAAAAGATGATGCTGTGACTAGTGCAGGCTCTGAAGAAAAACGAAATACCTCAACTTGTGTAGATACAGGCAAATTTGAAAGTTCTGTGTCCTGCTTAGGTGAAATGGAGAGTGATCGAGCTGTAACTAGTGCAGGGACAGAAACAGGTGAAGGGTCCACCAGTGGTGATAATTCAGGTGAATTTAGGGGCAGTGTAATAGCTGGCCAAGTAAAAGAAGATGAAGGTACTGTGACTTGCACAGGTGCAGAAGAAAGGGGTCACAACTTCATCATCTGCTCTGCGACTGGTACAGATACCCAAGGAGAAAACAGTGTAACTGGTGAATGTATTGCTGTGGTCACGAACAACAATGCCACGGCTGGAACTAGTGGTGACAAATCTGAGGATACTGTAAATGGTGAAAGCACAGTGACCAGCACAGGCATAACCCCAGAAGATGATGCTGAAATTTCAGCAGTCTGCACAGGGCTAGAAGACAGCAATGAGGGATTTGTAGTTTGTTTAGAAGCTGAAAAATGCGAAAGTCTAATGGACAGTACAAGGGCAAAGGAAGAAACCAGTATCACTACAGTCAGTGTAGGTCTGTGTGATGATGAAGGTTTTGTGACTAGTACAGGCTCAAAAGAAGAGGATGAAGAAGGTGAGGACATTGTGACCAGTACAGGAAGAGGAAATGAAGAAAATGAGCATGCTTCTACTTGTACAGGAATGGAAAGTGAAAATGCACTAATTTGTATAGGTGCAGAAGAAGGTGAAAGTTCTATTATCTGCATAGTTGCTGAACAAATGGAAGCTGAGTCAGGAGTGGCTGGCACAGATATAAATAAGCTTACTGTCGACAGCATGACAAGTGCAGAGAAAGAAGCTAATTGTGGCACAGACTGCAAGAATTACAAAGGCATTGTTGAAAGCAGCGTAACCAGTGCAAGTGCTGCAGATGAGGGTGCCTTAGCTGCACAGACAGGAAAGCATGAAGGTACCTTGCTTCCCTCAGATGCTGAGGAGTGTGAGGGTCCCATGACTAGTGCTATGGCAGTGCAAGATAAGACTCCGTCTGGTGCTGAGGACAAACATGAGAATGCCATGACTTCCTTTGACAGCAGAGAACTTGATGCATCTATAAGTAGTGCAGTTCCCAAGGAAGATGAGACTTCTCGTACTCCTTCTGACAGAGAAGTAAAAGTAAAAGGTGATGTCATCTCTACCAGCACAGTGGAAGATGCCCCCTTACATTCAGCCATGGATGCTGAAGAAGGTCCACTTGCTGTTGGAAGAGTAAATGAAAGTGGGGAAAGCTCTATGATCTTAATAGACACTGAAGACACAGTGCCTATGCCCAGCACAGCTACAGAGTTTAAAGAGTGTGTGAATACTTCTAACAGTAAGCAGGAGAAAGATGAGTGCACTATGATTTCCACCAGTATTGTAGAGGAATTTGAGGCTCCTATGTCAAGTGCAGCTATTGAATATGATGGTCAGCTCCCCTCTGTAAAAACAGAAGAAATAAATGAGAATGCTATGGTTTCCATAGATATGGAAGTATATGAGGTTCCCATGCCTAGTGAATCCAGTACAGGAGGAGATGATAACAGTGGTGATGGGAGTCACCCAACTGCTAGTGGTAAGGAAGAAAAGGATGAGTGTGCTATGATTTCTACAAGTGTTGTGGAAGAACAAGTAATCGTAATGTCGGGTGAAGTTGCAGAAGAGGCGATTCAACACATCTCAGACACGGAGTCAAAAAATGAAACGTTAATGATCTCTACAAGTACAACAGAATGTTTTGAAGCTCCTATGTCTAGTGTAGCTATGCAAGATGAAAACAAACTCACTGCTTCAGAAACAGAAGGAAGATACGAAGCTGCTATGATCACTACAAGCATGACAGAAGAATGTGAGATAGTCCTGATCAGTGCGGCACCACAAGCTGAAAGTCAGCTCATTGTAGCAGGAGATGAAGATGCCCTTCTCTCTCCAAATGCATCAGAGGAATGTAAAGTTGTGGAGACCACTGCAACTGTAGATGAACAATTTGAACTAGCTTCGTTCAATGCAGATGGGAAAAGGAAAGGTTCTGTGATTTTTGTGGGAGAATGTGGAGCTCCTGTGCTAAGGGTTGCAACTGACAGTGAAGATCAACACACTGCTTCAAATATAGGAGATAAGGAAGAGGGGGCAGTGATTGCTCTCAGCACAATGGAAGAATGTGATAGTCTTTTCACCTTTACAGTCATAGAAGAAAGTCAACTTGCTGCTGAGAGTACAGAAGTAAAAGACAAAAGTGAAGAAATTTTTAATACTGCTAACCAGATTGAATGCATCCTATCAACCACAGGCCCAGAAAAAAGTGAGAATTCTTTGCTTGTTATTGGGAGAGAGAAAGAGACATGTGACAGTGGGGAGAGGACAGAATCAGCAGCATCTCAGGCCACAGTAGACAGTGAGATCACAGAAACAGATGAAAATGCAGTGAACCTCATGAGTGTAGATGAGGCCCTCTGCGTGGAGATTAGTACGGAGACTGCTGAGAGTCCTTCCCCAGAGGCAGGTGAGGACAATGAGCAAGCTGAAGATGTTTTGCATGAGGATGTTACATCGGAACTCTCTTGTACGATTTCAGAAGCAGTGATAGAGAGTGAAGCTGTAAAGAATGTAAACTATAAATTAAACTCAAACGTGCTTTTAGAAAGTGACTTTTCTGAAATAAGGACTCCCCTGCCTAAGACACAGGCTCCTCCCTTAGTTTCTGCAAATGAAGTGACTGTAAGCACCAACCATGGTGAAGTAACAATAGAAGCAGAATTAGGCAAAAAAAGGGACCTCCCTTTGTTCCATGTAGAAGAGCAATATGACGGTGATGACAAAACCAACTTGGTCAAAACAGATGATACTGGCATTGAAGTTACTTTTCAGAAAAGTAATGCAACCTTTAATTCAGGTGAGGATTTCTTTTTTTTTTTCCTTTAATTCTTCAGTTTATAAATGGTCATAAATAGGTGCATTTTACCATTATTATAGTTACAAATAACTTGTACTGTTCAAATATACCTTACTTCTTTGTTAGTTGCAAAATGGCTATTAATACATTTAAGAATTGGTGACAAATAAATAAGCATGTGATTTTGGGCAGATAGGACCAGTTGATCACAATTACCTGAGTTGTGTTGAAAACCAAATATTAGAGCACAAAAAATTACTAAAATACATTGACTTAAAGTTGTGAGCTAATATATAAAGTGATTTGCAAGGGGTAAGTATTGTGGAGCTACACATAGGTTTTGTTTTTAATGTGTTATGAAATTCAAAAAAGGTTTTTAGGAAAGAGGATGCATTTCATTTTGATGCATGTTCATCATTTTGGAAAGTTAACTTCATAGTAATTTTGAAGGTTAAGAGTGGCCATCCTTAACTGCAGATTCTCTCTGGATAATTATTTAGTGGTCATGCTCAGATTACTGTCTTACACTTAATTTTGTCCTGTGATTACACTTGAAATGGTTCTGCTTTGTGTTACAAAGGAATCAGACAGTCATCCTAAGTAAGTATTTTAAGTTAGCAGTAGGTGTCTATTTTAAATAGAAAATTATAGTATATGGCATTAAGTATATCATACTCTATATCCAGATCCATTCTTCTAAGCTAACGTTTGAAATGAACTTGCATGGTTGCTGGTTCCTAAAATAAAGTGTAATGAACATCCTACTATTTTTGACCTTGCACTTCTTTGACCCTCCAAAGTAGCTGAAGCACCAATCTTTTTGAAAATTAATGAATTCTGTAGATGCTGTAATGAAGTCAAGATTATGACTTCATTATAAATTTTAGAGAAATTAAACTGTAGAAAAATCTGTTTATACCATAGGAAGTGGAATGATGCTAATCAAGTATTATTTTCTAAATATTTTCCTTCTCATGTCTGTCTTTGCTATTATTTCAGAAAACATTTTATAATATGGGTTTAGGTCCAGTTTCTCAAAGATTGGCTTTATTCTCTAGTTCTTTTGATATTTGAGTTGAGAAAGCTGTCTCTGCAGATTCTGGGATTTTAGGAATTTGTCTAGGAAAGATTCCGATCTAGTAAACTTGAGAAATGTTATTTGGTGTTTATACAAGAGACAAACATGAGCCATGACAGTGTAAAATGCTACACAGTAAAGTATTCCTATCTCAGTGCTTGCCTCAATCCTTGTTGTCCATTGATGCAGCTTTTGTAAGTGCCAGTGGTAATGGTACTTACTCTGTGAACTGCAACCATAGTTTAATCACTTCACATGCATCATTGGTGAATTATCATGTTATAACTATTTATTTTTGTCTAGGAAAAGCTATCTAAACAGGTTTCTGAAATAGGTTTCCAAAAATGCTGTAGAAGTCATGCGACAGTGCTGTTGCCATGGCCTGTTTTTAAGATGTTGTAAGCATACAGTTGTTCCCTTGGGGAATGAAATGGGAAGGGGTTTTAAGATTTTCTGAAACCATAATGATGCTAACAGGAGCTACTGAGTTTTAAGTCTATAGAAATCGGACTTTTTCAGTGATTGTGGTTCTAGAGCTGACAGATTTAGACCTAATTGTCACTTAAAGCAAAATATATCCTTAGTATTAACTCTTAGCTCTGCATTCATTAATACAGAGGTAGTTTGCTGTTTGGAAATGGTCTAAAAAATCTGTTGATGGTTTCTTTTTGAAGGAAAAGCAAGAAGAAAAAGCCAAAGTTAGAATTCATAAGCAAGGAAGAAAAAAAAACAAAGTCAGAATTCATAAGTAAGCTGTGGTAAATCCTGATACCCCATATTTTCCAAGCCTTTTGTGTTTAAGGAGAACATAGAAGTACTTGTGTTCCTGCAGATGCCAAGTTGGGGTTTTATTGAGCTGGTTTGCTGTAAACAGACTGGCTATTGTTTCTGTTGTCCACAGGAAGGGTTTAAATTCATGTGCTGTACTCATGAGGTGGTACTGAGAAATAGCATTCTGCTGTAGCATGAGATAAATGCATAATGTACTCTGATAATTTTAACATATTTGTATTTCATTAGGCAATAATGCAGCCTTACCGAAGTTGGCAGAAGAACTAGAAAGTACCTTGAAAACTGGCAAGGTATTTATGTTATTTTGAAATTTTTTACTGCACTGTTTCTTGCTTATTCATACATCCTGCTAGGGTTTCTTGCTGTACCTTTTGATTTTTGTGCAGCAAAAATGGCATTTAAACTGGAGAACTTTGAAAGAGTAATTTTTCAGATTATTCAGCTGTAGTTTTCTAAGCAGCTGGCAAATGAATTGTGGACTGTCCATGTTATTTTGTGTTAGGAATAATTCCCTCCTTCAGGCATACTTCTTCTGTGACCGTGACATCCAAGTTTGTTTTTTTAAAAATTGGTCATAGTGTGTGCATGTTGCTTGTGATAGTGCTTGTAAAATAGCCATCCACACCCCAGCTGTTAGAGCTGGCAGATGTTGGTGTAGTTCTTTGAACCAGTAGACAAACCTACACTGCTGTTCATTGCATTGCGTCACTTGCTGGCCAGTCTTGTGTGTTTGAGCAACACTTGGTGCTGTTCTGTTCTGATAACTCCAGCCCATTATCTGCTGTCACAGACCAGTGAGGCACCCTGGATAATGCAGGGTGTTTGGGTTCATGGTCACCTATAGCTTGTGTAAGACCAAAGTTCAGTCTGTCTGTGTGTCTGGGCTGTGATCCATAGTAGGCAGAATTCCACATGGGTTAATTCTTTATTCAGATGCAGGATGCGTCCCCGTATTTTGCCAAGCTCTGAGAATAAGTTTTTGCAGGATAACATGGTTCAGAGACTCCCAAGTATCTATGAAAGGGTGGACTTCAGGAAAGCTTTAAGTCAGCTTCAGTCTGGTGGGATTTATTGATAAGAGTTGAATTCCACCTGCAAACTGCTGTGCTGGTGACCAGCATAACATGGTTCTGGAGTCGGTATAGCCATAATGCGGAACTGTAGCTGAGTTTACAATGTTCAGATCAGACTTAAGTACACTTAGCTCCATGTAGCATTATTTATGCAGTAGTAACTTTGAGCTGATCTGCAACTACTTTTTTTTTTTTTTTTTTTTAAAAAGCAAGCAAACCTAAAAATTCCACCCGAAACACAAATTGAAGGGAGGTCATTGGACTTCATTATACGTTGCAGATCCCTTTTTTTCCTGTATAGGTGAACATTTTTAGACCATTGCTTGTGTTTTGAACTCAGAGTAGGTGTTGCACCTTATATTCCTGAAACCTGCTTTTTTAAGCTAATCTCTGGTACTAATGTTAACTCTAAGGTCAAATCTAAGTACTGTACTGTTGACCTTAGCTCTGACTGTTTCTTCTTAATATATGTACTGATATCTTAATGAGAAAGCTTTTGAAGACTTCTGTAGTTCGTGATAAGACAATGTTCATCATCACACAAAGGAGCAGAGTGAGACATACTTGTTCTGAATATCTGCAATATTTGTTTCTTTTGATTTTGTATTTAGTCACAACAGCCTGAAAGTGCAAGAAGTGAAGAGGGATGTGTGGATCTTCAAACAAAAGAATTGCAAAAAGGTGATTTTTATACTGGTAGCAACTTACTTGCATGCTTAAGGGGCTATTACTTATGATGGGAGAGTTGCAGATTTGTTATATATGACATATAAAGGAATTGAAGAAAGCCTTCAGAAATCTTGAAATGTTTCTAGTAGTTCAGGGGGGCCTTGGATTTGTTTTGTGGGAAAGGAGGGTCAGAATTTTCTTCCAACATGATATGCTGAAAGTAGGAAAGGATTTTATAATTTAGGATTTTTTAAAAAGTAGACCACTAATATTCTATTTAAAATCAATAAATACAGAAAAACATTTGTCCAGGAAATATACAGAAACTTCCCCAAGGAATGGCTTTCTTTCTTACAGATTTAGAACATCCTGGTTTTAGGGTGTTGTGACAGGCCTTGTGAGGATATGAAAATAATAAGTACTGTTATGGGTTTTTTTTTCTTCTTGCTCTCCAAAAGATTAAAATATTTGTGGCCATCCACTCAAATTTGAAGAGCAGTTATAAGTAGGTAATCATCTAGTTAGAAACCTCAATTAGTCAACTTGGATCTGTGCTCAGTAATTCCTTTTCCATGTACTTAAACTAACCTTCAGTGGGACCAAGACTAAAAAAGAATCCATTCTTTCCAAAACCAAATTATGCGTTGCAGTTGTTTGGCTTTCCTGTTAAAGCAGAAACAAACGCCTGCTTTGTGCCCATCAAGTGGGATGGATTTTGTGCTCCAGATGCATTACAAAGATGTTTACAACACTACCAGATGAGCACTGATCCTCAGTTATTGGAATAACAAGCAGAACTAAAATGAATCCCAAGAGGTACCAATGTTACTGTTGCTTATATTGTCCAGGGAGGTTAAAGGTGCATTTCCTCTTACAGAAAGTTGCAGCTGAAAGCCTACATGCTATGAAAGGACACACTGTTAAGCTCACTTCTGAATTTTTACACATACCAAATAAGCATACGAAAATAATAATTTACCAAATGAAAAACAAAAATAGCAGTAAGGTGAGATACAAGCATTGGTATAAAACTTTGGAATTCTTTTTTTACTCTCAGGGTAGGTCAGATTCATATTCCTGATCATAGGGTGGTGTATATTCAACTGAGTGGTAAGAGGCATGCTCTGCTCACAAGAAAGCAAATGCAAACCCCTAGAATTGGTTAGAAGATTGTAGACTTCAGGACATCAGATCTAAAATTCAAACAGGTTTTTCTGTACTGTGAGGTTTCTTTGAAGTGCCTTTAAAGCTCTGCCTCTTCCCATCACTTAGTCACCCAGACAGACAGTACTTAAAATTTAAAATGTGCAGATTGAACTAGCTGAGATAATCTTGTTTCTTGTAAAATGTTTAACAAAAATCCATTTGTTGTGTAAATCATGTTGGATATGACACATACTGAAGACTAATGCTTGTAGGTCTTGGTAGAGAGGTTTTTTTCTCCTCTGCAATAATCTCTCTTATATGTATATATGCATGCATATATACATACAGCTCAACATACGTAAAAGGAAGTTGTTTAAAAGACAAATGTGTGTCCTGTCATGAGTATGAACAGCAGACACAGTAGTTTAGTAGTCCAAGATTCTTTGGAATGTAAACAAATGGTTGCTGTTTGAGTGGGTAGGAACTAGCTCTTCGTTTGACACTGCTTTAAAAATTGAAAGATGTGCAACTCGGCAGTATATCTGTGGAAGAATTCTTGCTAAAACATGTAGATTTAAGAAATGAGCTACAAAATACATGAAACTCTATTTAAAAAAGAGTGGGTTTATTGGATTTTAGGTTTATGTTCTTACTGTAGCTGAAGGGAAAGTTGCTTGTTATCAGCTGTTTTAAATTAAGATATTAATTCAATGCTTTTATGAATCAGATTTTACAAACACTTGATAAAGCAGCTTCTTTATAGTTCTCTTTATTTACTAGGAGTTATAGAATTCTTTCAAAACTCCAGACCACTCATCAACTCTTATAATTATTTTCCCTATGTTTATGGTACGGAAGGCTGAGGCTCTGCTTCATCAGAGTTAGAGTATAGTAGAGTTTAGCAATTGGACAATTCCCTTACATGCATTCTTACCAGCTACTAGTATACTACTATATACTGTGCTTATCAGATCTCACTAGTACAATTATGCAACTTTAGTTCTCTGGAAGCATGATGTTATAGCATAGCTTAATCACATTTAACTTCATCCCATGATCCAGTATCTAAGATTGTGATGGATGAAATTCTGATTCAAATGGTAGAACTATATTTGCAATGTCAAAGTCATCATAAATTTCAAAGATTACAGTCCCTTCATTGCCTGTATTTCAACCATAAAGTGATTCTCAGTTATCCTGTGCTCAGAAATTCATATTCTTGTTTTGTTTTGTGGGTATATTGTTTAAGAGAAGATTGGATGTCTCTTATTTCCAACACCGAAAGTTAATTTTACATAGTTTCAGGTTCTCTGGAATCCTTTCAGGGAGGTGAAGTAGAGGATACTGTGGTACTTTGCTCTTGTTTAGCTTTTCTGATTGTGTTGTAATTCTTTTTAATAGATATGCTGCAGAGGAATATTCCTTTAGAACGAGAAACTTCTCATGTAAGTTCTCGATTTTTAAATTTATTCTCTAAATCTGTACTGCTTGTCTCATACTTGAATTTACTTCTATTTACATTAAATATTCTCTAAAGGAAAATATTATTTTTGTATATGCAGAGCCTATGTATATTGAGACTCTGCAGCTGTGTAGGTTGATGTCTAATTATTCTTTCAAATCTGCCAGTAAATAAATCTTGTATTGTTGTTCCGTAGTCTGTGACTATTTCAAGACTGTTAACTGGCAGAAAAGAGAAGCTTGATTGATCTCCATGAGAGTAGAGGAAAAAAATAGGGATTATTCTTGGAGGTTTTGATCACAATTAGGAATCTCTTTTAATGCAGTCTGCTGTCTTTCAGAAGAACTTATAAGAGGGATAACTGGGAAACTTGCAAATAAAAAATGTATCTTACGGAGCAGAAACAAGATTTTTAGTACAGGTAGCAAGCTGAAATTGTGGTTGCTTAAACTTGGGTAGTAAATATATTTATTACTATATTGAAATGCTGGTTGGCCACGTTTCTGATGCTAATGAGATACTTGTATTGTTCCTGCACTTAGGAGAATGTCTTTAAATCCAGAAATATTTTGTGTGATTTACTGTGATGAACTACTTTTAAAACATGCAGTAGGGTGCTTAATTCTGAGACTTTTTTCAGTAAAAATATCAGTCAGAAATTCTGAAAATACTGCAAGTTTGAAGTTCTTTGATCATGCTGTTCTGTAGTAGTAATGTTACTTGAGTTCTAGGAATAAATTCCTTTTGTAAACTGCTGCTTTCCATTTTAATGTATGTTGTACTTGAAAGTAGCAAGTAGGAAAAAGTTTCTCCCTTCTGTGTTTATAAACTTCATGGAAAAAAGTAGTTATCTTTCTTTGTGTTTTGTGTGTAGGTGGAAAACTTGGCTACCCAGATAACTGAAGAACATAGATCTAGAGGAATACAATGTAAATCTTCAGAAACAATGGATAAAAAACAATGTAAGTGATACAGAAGTACACGAATTTGTGCAAAGATTTTCTGTGGCAAAACCAAGTTCTAATGTGGTTAGGCCATAAAATGTTTTTTTTGAGAAAATAATGGAATTTGGGAAATTCCAAACTCCAAAGCAATTTATATTCACAAAACAACTTCTTATATTACAGTTAATATATTTGATAAAAATATTATAACAAATTTAATTACTGTGCAGAAGAGCATTATAGTAGTTTTTTCAATCATAAGTGAAGAAACGTTTTTGTTTAGTCTTTAAAATAATTACTAATTTTATCCTTCTAAAATACAAGATAAAGAATCTGATCATTAGAGGAAAATCTAAACATTCAATAGACTTTGTGGGGCTGGATGCTTCCTTTTCTTAGGTTGGAAAGAACTAAATTTTAGTATGGCCTTTTATTTGTCTGGAAGCAAAAAGTGAGAAGAAATTCAGTCCATTGAATGGCATAAACATTTCTAAATTAAATTTAGATGAAATTAACACAGAAATAAGTTGGGCATTTTGTTGATACAGTAATTACAAGACTGACAATGTAATATCTCTTCAAGCTCTGGATTCAACTTCTGTTGTCTTTTCAGCATCAGAACAATTTAGAAAAAGAGTTAGTGTAATTAATAATAGCATATTTTTTTAACAGCTTTTATTCTTCTTCTAAGAATTTTGATTTGATGAAGTGAGTAATTAGAAGTCATGTATTCATTAGTGTCCCACATAGCATTAACTGTTTTCCCTGTCTCTGGCTGAGTTGAAGTTAAGGTTGATGTTCTATTTCTTGATAATGGTCCCACAAATTTCAATTTTGAGCTTAACTTCAAAAATAAACAAACAAAACAAACCACACCTATAACATACAAGAAACATGTAATTCTCTTTTATTATTGTGTTGTCTTCCCTTTTCAAAGAGTGGTTAGAATAACTATCTGTTCATCTGTAAGTAAGATGCTGCTTTTCAGACTTTTGAATCTCAGTAATAGTGAGCTGATATAAAAGTGGCATGAAAATATGACAAATGCGGAAGACACTTTAACGCTTCAACTGTCACTTGGTTTTGCAGGCAACCAGCTGATTTCTCAGGATGTGCTAAAAGATGATGAACAAAGTCAGTGTTCCAAAATGAAACCTGATAACATCAAGGTATTTTTGAGAACTTTTTTATGTTCTGCAGTTGTAGATAAGATGAAACTCTAAGTCATTATTTCTTCAGCGGTTTATTTTGGGAGGTGTTTCCATAAATAAGCTACTTTTGCATTTTCTTGAATACAGAAGAACTGACTAGAGAATGATACTTTTCAGTGAGGGAGACAATATTTAAAAAAAAAAAAGCAGAGGTCTGTGTTGAATCTCTTTGAGGTATGGAAGACTGAGAGGACCGAGTTGAACAATAGTTAGGAGCTTGGGATCTCACTGAGCATTGTTGCATCTCAGCTGTCCAGTCAGTTCAGCATCTACATGGACATACTGATCTGAGATCTTCAAGAGGGTATTACACATTACCTGAGTTCTGACTTTGTACTGATTCCTGCTAGATCAAAACAGGAATTAGGACAAAACAGATGTTCTTTTTAGGAGTACGTGCAGTATATTTGGGACTATCTCACCCATTGATCTGTGATGAAGCTTCTCAGCATCAAAGTTTTTAAGAGACAGTAGAAAATCTTGATGAGTAAAATAACTACTCATGTATCGGGGTGGGGTGGTTTTTTAGTGTAACTGAGAATGATCTTCAATGTGTAGTAAGACATCTTTTCTCTCTTGTTTCAAAATAATGTAGGAAGTTATTTCAGGTGATGCAGCAGAAGTGTCCAAAGAAATTGATGTAACACAAACACCTCCTAGAAGTACTGTGGAAGAAAAAGGTAATTAAACTGCCCATTATGGCAGATTTTCTGAACCCATAGTGAATGCTCATATCATTTGTATGATTTTTGAGAGAAATTGGTAACTTGATCCCAGCAAATATACTTGCATGTATTCTCTAGTTGATTTCTGCTCTATTACTGCTATCAAATAATGCATTAATCTTAGTTTCTTAAATGGTGAGAAAAGTTTTGATGTTTCTGCTGTGTTACCACCCATTCACTCCATTATTGCTTCAGTATGTACCTTGGGTAAGAAAGCTAATGGGAAATTAACAGGTAGGTGGGGAAAATAGCACAATCAGCATTATGTGATAAGAACATCTCCTAACTCTGACCACAGGCAAGAGCTGTCCTATGTAAAAATCCATGACATAATCATCAAATAAGTTTTGTTTGTTTCTGTAGAGAAACCAACCAGAAAAGAGTGCAAGTTGCACTGTTGTAATTGACTTCATTGCACTAAAATAAATAATAAAAGATGGCGTGTCCACATTATTAATATCTGCTTTGATGTTACTTCAGTTTTTCTTTTTGGGAACAGTGTGAGAATCTTCCCTGATGTTAGTTTAACCTATTAATGGTTTTGTTTCTCATGTGAGCAAGTTGACAAGTCTGAATCTGTTCTGCAATGTGCTTGTATCCTGAGCTTCCTGTTTCATGGAACATGTGAGAAAATGGAACAGGGGCTTGTATTTGTCGTACCATTTTATAGTATGTCACAATTGTGAGCTTTTGTTTTTACCTTAAAATAGAAGAGCTGTCTAACTCACCTGGTGTTAGGGAAGCATTTTGGCAGGCCAATACACTGTTGCTACAAGGCAAACAGTGTTGATTTCTAATGGGTGGTTTTAGGGAATTTTGGTCTAAGGAATGAAATAACGTTTTCAGCGTGGAGGTTGTGGCTTGTACTATTTCGTTTGCCTAATAAAACAAAGGTATACACTTTCTTTCTTTTTTTTTTTTTCCTTTTTTTTGTATGTGTGAAGATGAATTTAACACTGAACAGGAAATGTCTGAAAAGAAAAAGCACAGTCTAGAATCAAATGAAAATTCTCCAGAGGTGAGTGGTCTTATTCATGATAACTCACTAAGACAGTGCAGGTTCACAGTACTCTGTCTTTGCAGTATATAAGTACTTTGTATTTTGTTGACAGCAATGTTAAAACTTTGTCTTCACCTGCTAAGAAATAGTTGTGAAAATTTGTTTGGTACTGTAAAGTACCAAGTACTTAGGTAGCTCTGTCACAAAGTGTAAACTCACAGAACATAAGACATCGATTACCAAAGTAGGACTAACTCTCTTCCTATGCTTAGTAGTGCTTACAAAATGTCTAGAAAGCAATTATATAGAGTTGTATTACATAGAAATCACGTTTTCTGAAAACTTTGTAATTGATATGGACACTTTAGTCATTAACAAATACAACTTGGCTTTAAAAAATACTATCTTTGAACAATTTTTAAAGTCTTTATATTATCTCCTAGGCACATACTTGTGATATTCTACAGTATGGGTTGTAAACAAATGTCTGAACCCTAGAGGTTAAAATTGATGCTGGCCTCTAGAAAGAGACACTGATCCCAGAAAGGTGTTAGCTTTCATCATTTGCTTTTTTTGCCTCAAATTTGGAAGTGAAAGAAAATTTAAAGAACGTTTTTATGTTTGTTCACTCAAGGCTTGAGTCTCTTAGAACCATTCTGGGGGAGATACTGCTAAACTTCAGTAAATGCTGAATGAGGCATTTAATCTTTTCTTGTATATAAGTGAAAATCTATTATTGGGGATTTTGGAATCTGAGCATCTGATTCTGTTACTAAAAAGTTGTCTTTCAAAGCTTAAAACTTCAAAGGAAGGGGCCTTTTTTTGCTAAAGATCCTGTTTATATAGAGAATACCAGCAATCTGTGTATCACAATAATTAGGGTATTAACTGTTTGAAGCACTTGCTGAAGTTACAGGATATAGCCTGTGCTATATGGCACTAGGAAAACAGGCTCGTGGGATGTAAAGTCTGTAGTTCTTGTATGGGGTACGCCAGCATTTGTAAGACCAAGTGATAGAGATTTTGGGGCTAAGGGAGCAGAAGGCACTGCATTCTCAGACATGCTTTGTGCCTGAGTCAAGCCACAGAGAATTTTGTATAACTGGGAGTTGTCTTGTTTCTTTTCACCGATATCAATTGATTTCATAACAGGCAGTGTCTCTTCCTATGAAACTTGCCTCATCTATTTTTTAACTGGAAAGCACTACTTCTGCTACTGTCTCATTATGAATTCAGTTAGCAGTCTTTGTATTGTATTGCCCAAATGCCAAGTGTCAGTTACAGTAACTAAAATATTTTTGTCTTTTAATAGGAAAATCAGCCTGTAGTAGTGAAACGCAAAAGGGGACGGCCTCGTAAATACCCTCTTGAAGCAGTACAACCTGGTGGTAAGTAGTCCATAATACCTGTGTGGAAAAACAAGGATAATAGTGACATTCAAGTTCTGAACTCATATTTCTTCCCTCAGGTGGGGAGTCAAAAGCTGATATGAGCACTGGGAATGTAAGTGCCTTTATTTTGTTTGGGTGCATTTAAACAGAGTATTTCAAGAGCCATTTATCTGTTTAACAGTTAATAGCATTTCAGAAACATCTTATGGAAAACTTGATAATTGAGTTCAGTCTAAGCAAGCAAAAACTATTAATAATCTCTCTTAATATAGATGAACTTTTTAAGCAAAATATAGTGCTAAGTCAGAACATAGCAAATTATCTATCAGCTTCACACTTAGTTCACTTAATACAAAGTTACATGTTATGCTGGGTAGCAATATATACCTGTGTGCAGGGTGAATTTTTGGTGGTGTGCATATGTGTCTTTTAGTTTGTGCTGAGAGTAGTTTTGGCCTGAAGAGCAAGGGTGACTTTATTTCAAAAACGAAATTTTTTTCCCTCTGCTGAATGTATCATAATAACAGCACATAGTACCTCTTCATCGCTATAAAATAAAATAGCATGTGAAGCAGTTGTATTACTTATATATTGCAACATTACAGTTCATGCAAGAGATAGAGACATAGTGGTGTGTAACCTAGGAGCTCATGAAGCATACCTCTGTCTTTTAAAGCTCAGTGGTAGTTTTATTTCCTAACTCCTGTGAAGGACAGTCACAGCTAAGAAAGTGTTCTGTTGGTATTGTTTCTGCAATCCAATTGGATTGCAGCACAGGGCAGTAAGTCAGGCATGTTTGTGGAGTACAACCAGGCGGATTTATTCTGGTTGAAGTCTTCTCTCCAGGGAATTCCTCTGTTTCAAAATCAACGTAGTTGCATAGGAAAGGGGTTATTTTAAAAATGAAGTTATGTTGAAACATGTTTTCTTCCTGCTTCAGTGGTGAGGCACCAGCTGGCATGGCTGTTGGAAATATTGGGAATTTACCTAGTTTATGGATAACAGGAATTATTATCTCTCCTTGTTCTGTCCTTGTATTTCAGGCAGCCCTTTGAGTCCTGTCCCTTCTTACAGGTTGGCTGGAATTCTGTTTCAGAATTCCTAGTCTTTCCTAATTGGTTTTTTTTTTCAATATTAATTTAATGAAATGTAATTTGATCTGGTGTGGGTTTTGGTATTTGTTTTTGGTGTTGTGGGCTGGTTTTTGGTTGTTTAGCGGGGGAGGGTTTGTTCAGTTAAGGATCTAAACAAATTTTAAAATCACCCTCAGAAATGGGTGTACCTTGGCACCCTCAGTACTAGAACAGAATCATCTTGTTCTGGTTCAAGTATTTAAAGGTCTTGTACATCTTAGTGATGAGTGAGTGATGGGTGTCAGCTGCAGGCTGACTCAGGGAGGAGTGATACCTGCCCTCTTTCTGAGATCGGAGTTCTCTGAGGTGAGATACCTTTACATGACAGTTTCCCCAGGGCTGCTTTGGGAACATGTTGCTGCTTCAGAGGAACCATAGGCATCCTAGCACAGTCATTCAGTGGTGAAAGCACTTAAGTTTTTGGACAGTCATCAGAGGACATTGTGTAATTATACATAGCTTTTTCTGCCTTCTGAGTAAATAAAAATTTTCTGGTGATTTGTAGTTCTGTAAATCTGTATGTGAGATTACATAAAGTGACTGTACTAAACTGTTGATAACTAAATACTCAGAAATGTGTTTGACTGAAACCGCTTGTATCTTTTGTGTCTTTTATTGCAATGATTTTAGTGTCAGGTTACTGACAGTGCTATAATTGGTTTATGGGCTGATTTGACTCATTTCAGTTCTTTATCAAAATGGAAAAATGCATCCTACTGTTAAACTCAGTACAAACTTTCTGTGTGCTCGTTAGAATGTTCACATATTCTAGATTTACAGATTCATTCTGCAATGAATGTGAGCAAGTTTCTGTGATTATGTAATACAATGCTGAATTTTTCTGATTTTCTTTAAATTAAGAAACCCACTTTTTTTTTAATTTCAGCTGCAGTCTCCTGCCTTTGCAAGTAGAGGGAAAACACCTCAAACAGGTAAGGAAATGATATCTTCATCAACATGTAAAACAAAAGATGGAAGAAATACAAGAGGGTTTTCACAAAAATCACATATGAATCACTTTCTTCATCCTGATACCATCTCTGGCAGTCAGTGTTATTCATGAAAGAAAACATCTGAAGAAAGAGATGAAGTGAAGACTTGTCCCAAATTGCTACCAAGTTTTTCTTTTCAAAAAAGAGCAGCTTGGTAAGAACTTAGTTCAAAGATGCAGCAGCACTGCTCAGTGCTGAATAGTGCATTGCAGAATATACCAAATGATTGAGTGGGCTAAGTACATGGCAGAGCTTCAGAGGAAGGTAGATACCCCATCAGACTGGCTCTTAGTGACTGTTTCCCATTTCTGCATGTTTCCTGTCATACAGGGACTATCAATCACTCTTACTACATTAAATTTCAAATTTTGTTCAGTTAATTGGTTTATCTGGGGATATATATCTAAAGAGCTTAGAGGTATCTTGAGGGGATATTTCTTTCCCCTGTCACAACTGCTGTAAGATCTGTGGAAGATGGTTGCTTAGCTTGACTCAAAAATGTACTCTTAGCGCTTCAAACTAAATACAATTAAGTGAAATACCATTCTGTTTCTCTTTCCTAATTTTCCTTGTGTCTGAACTGCATTGGTTGTTTAAATGTGTCTTTTTAATTATGGCCATTCATAAAACAAACTTTAAAAACCTATTTCAGGAAGCAGGTGAACCTGAAAAGTACATTAAAAAATGGTTTATAAACAAATGCAAACATACATGCAGCAAATCTGAGAAAACAAAGCTTCAAAACAAATCTTCTGGAGTTTCCAAAAGCGTAGGTTTCTGCAGGGATACTAATTCAGCTGCACTGCACATATGGACTGTTTCCTATTTTCTCCACATTTGTTAAAATGTCAGCTTTAATCCATATGCTTCAGAATTGTCTCTGAAGGGTTAGCTCATTGTGTGGTGCTTGACTTCTGTGAACTGCAAAGAGAACAGACAAGAATGTGAGAAGGAAATAAAAGTGCATTCTGCTTTGCTTTTTATTCAAAAGGACAGACACCTCACTATGTACTTAGTTTGTGTGTTATGTAACATTCTGTTTTCCAGGTAAAAGGCTGTTCATACCACAGCAATGTTAAGAGGAGTGTATAAAGTGGAATGCACTATTAAACTTTTCATCCTATCTTAGCATTCATGTGCATAAAGGGGTGAAAAACCCCTGGCAATGAAAAGGAAACCAAGTTGAATCCCTCTGTGCAGTTCACTTACTCTGGTAACTTCTGGGTGTTCTGCATAAGGATTTGCAATAGGGACACACCCACATGTGGAGTGGGATGCAGAGATTTATTTTTGGTCACTACAGCACATGCAGTTAAGAGACATATGTTTTCTGATGGCATCATCCTCCCATAACACTGACACTGAACTTGAAACTAATTATTTAGCGCTAATCAGCAGTTGCTGCGTTAAATTAGTAAGATTTTTAGATACTATATCTTACTCTTTTTATACTTACCTTTAGGCAAAAGTACTGCATTTTCATATCTTACAGAGGGTTGTCTGTTAAAGGCATATCATGGATCTAGATGGGATTATTCTTGAGTCAAAAACCCCTTCATTACAAATTTGCCAAAATGTACCAGAATTTTGAAGCACCTCTTTTGAACACAACAGAACTAATCCATGCTGGTTGTATTATGGACGTACTTACGTTGTGTGAAGAACTCAATACAGTGGACAGTCCGATGTTTTATTTCACTTATTTCTTGAATACTTAAATATATTTGTGTTTTACTTTATTTGCTTTTGTATAAAGTTTTTCCCCATAACCTTACAAAGGAGTGCCAAAAAGTTTGCCTGAGTTTTAGAATATGTTTCTGCTCTTTGAGATCTATTTTAGATTCATTGTATTGACGTTCTTTTGTTTGTTGTCAGTCTGATTGGTGAGGTTTTTAGAGTTTGTGTCCTCTTTTATATAGCTTTCAGAAATTAGACAGGAATTTTATGACAGGGGAAAAAAGATATAAAAACTTGCTTTTATTTAGGTGGCTTCTCTTTCCTATTGCTAAGGATTTTTATCCTTGTGGGGTTAGAGATAATTCTGTTCAACAGAGTTCAAAAGCTTTGTAAAATAATCTCTCTCATCACAGAGTTAGGGTAGAAGAGGTAACCATGGAGAGAAGCCAAGTTGAGACATAGGATGAAGAGTTAAAAATCTGTTTGAACATGTATAGGCTAGCCTGTAAAAATTATTGAATTGGAAATAAGAAGTATTTCAGCAGAGAAAATAAAGTAATTTGCATACCAGGTATTAGAAAGGTTTTAAATAGTGTCATCTTGAGCTTCATCTCAGTCATCTTGATGCTTCAGCACGGGCACAGTTAAGCATTAGAACAGATTGCCTGGAGGGACCATGTTCTTGGAGACTTTCAAAATTGGACTGAACAAGATCTTCCCCAGTATGATCAGATCAATGAATTTAGCCAAGCTTTGAACAGGAGATTAGACTAGGTGACCTCTAGAGGCTCCTTCTTGCCCAGTTTTTTCTGTGATTCTGTAATTGGTTGACAGTAGTTAAAGGGGTAAGTAACTTTGCTTTTCCATTAAAACAAAACAGCATGTGCAACAAAGCAATAAATACTGTCAGTCATATAAAGCCTTAGTACTGAAAAAAAAAAAAAAAACCTAATCATTGTCCCAGTTTCTCTATATAACAAAGTATCACAAAGCTATTTTCTAAATTAGAGAGAGACTTTAAATGTTTTCTGAGCTACTGTGATGTTTATGCAAAGTTGAGAGTGTATGAAAGACCTCCCTTTTAAATTGTTTGGTGAAAGATTTGAAGTTCAGGATTAAGTTTTGTTCTTTCTTTTCTTTTTAGGTACAGACATATCTAATAAGAAAGAAACAACAAATGTAAGTGCAATTCTTAAATTTACAAGCAGTATGTAATGAAAAATGTCTGTCTTCTGTGTAAAGTAAATAGTTCTTGACTTGGTTCCATCACTTCCTTTTTCAGGAAGATGAAGCTGAGAAAGCAGAAATGGCTGTGCGTAAAAGGGGAAGAAAGCCCAGGCGTTCTCTGGTTCAATCGGAGGAAACTGGTAAAAGCATGAAACTGCTGCTCCTAACAGAATAAAACAATATTGCTGTGCCTTTCTGTTTACTAATAGCAACAAGATAAGCTTTATTCAATTTTCCTTTCTTGAGGAAAAATCATTGAGTTACAGCTAGTGTAAATATTATGTAAATATGTGTAAATTGCTGTAATCTCATGTCAGAATTGCTACATCCCAGATGCTTCTATAAAGCCTCATGAATTTTCTATGAATTCTGGCTATGAGCTGTGTAAGTAAACTGTGGTGAATGTGTTAGCAAGATTAAGTCAAACAAGTGTGAATTTAAAATGTTGAAATATAAAGGAAATGGAAAATTACTTACTGAAAATGGGATTTCTGACTAGAGTACCTTTTCTAAATTAAGTGTTCGTGTCCTTTTGGAGGGCTTTTGGAAAATTGTAGCATATGTGTAAAATTTTACATGGACAGAAACACTGGAGCCAGAGAAGAAACGTCGGAAATTAACATCTTCTGAAGATGAACTAAAAGAGCAAGAGGAAGGTGAGGAAGAGGATGGTGAGGAAGATGATGACGCACATTCAGGGGCCACAACTAGATCAGCCACAAGATTAGAGGCTCAAAGGTAACTGCAGAGACTCCAATAACAAGCTTTTTTCTACGTTGTTCTCTGTTGTGTTGCAGGGAGGAGGTTATTACTTCCTCTTTTTGCCTTTTTCTGTTTGTTTGCATTAAGTTGATAAGAGCTTCCCAAGTAATTTTGATTTTAATTCTAGTACCACTTTTCTAGGGATGAAGAGACAAAAAGTGAGGTGGGGGGAAACTGTTAGGGTCTCAAAAGGCGTACTTGAATATGTAACAAGGTAAGAATTGATCCTGTTGGCACTCTTCATCCTAGTGATGGCTCACTAGAATCTGAGTCTCAGGACACTTGGTTCTGATGGGTAACATGGGATGTCTGTGTTGACTGTACAATTCACCATTTGGTATTTGGTGTTGGAACAAGGTGAAAATACAATTATCCGTGTTGGTGTCTTTAAGTACTGTCCCAGTTAAATACGTGAATCTGCAGTACTGGAGGATTTCATTTCTAGTACGGTGATCTGCAAGCTTGGAGAGCAATCTTGCTGCAAAAGTTGTGTAGTAGCAAGAGTTCTGTTTTCAGGAAGCTGTTCTTCATCTGCCTTAGCACAGGTCTGCCTTTTTGTGGGCAAACTGAATTCTAGCAGAGCTCATCCTCTTGATCTTGTTGTGGAAACAATGAAAGATAGCAGCTTTGGGAAGTTTTGATTTGTGTTGCTGTCTTTCAGAAGAGAATTTGAGTCCAGGCTTTTTTCTATGTTGGTGGTGAGATTACTTGTAATTGACCATATTTACTTCACTCCTAAGAGTATTATATTGTATATATTATATGTTAGCCTTTGGGCAGTACTTGAAGCACAGTTCGCACAGTGCTCTTGAACTGATAATTTCAGAACTGAATCTGAGAATAGTTACATGATTCTTGGTTTACATGAAAACTGTGAAGGTTTACCACTACCACTTAGTAAACAACTGTTTTGTTTTGGTGAAGGCAAAGGGACTTCCTTTAGTCTCACATAATTGTTAACTCTAAAGTTGTAATAAAGATTTAGATAGTTGTGGGTTTATTCTGTTTGCATGTGGAAACATCTGCTTTTTAATAAATTTGTGGTTTATATTTTATGGTTGTGTCTCAGATGTCCAATGCTACCTTTCTAGCTCTGATTGCAACAAAGCATCTCTGCCTTAAGGTGCTGCTTACAGTCTGCATTTTATAAGTAGCATTTGGGAGCAATTCTGTGGAAGGGGATGCTTCTTCATTTTCAGCATTGCTGGATTTCTCCGACTTAAGTCACCTGATTTCTAAACTATTAAATTAGTTGCCAATAACCAGTTTTTCATGTTTCTGAGCTTGTGGGTACCAAAGCTTATATGAGTGAGTTCATACTACAAGATATTATTTTAAACAGGGACACTTATGTACAAAAATTATTGCAGATTTGGAATGGGTTTTTTGGGTTTTTTTTTTAAATACCAAATATTGTCAGTAAAGCAGCCTTTTGATTCCACATTTGATACGAAAATGCACAGCTTGGCATTTCAGTGTGTCTTGAAGCAGGCAAATATGTTTTTTTCACTGTTTCTTTTGGCAACTTTGATTTACTTGTTGCAAATACTGTGCAGTCCTAATTATCTGCACTTGGAATGCAAGAAGAAAGTGACTTGGTAAAAGTATTTTGTTATATATAAATTCATCATTCTTTTGTATTACAGAAAACAGTCCAGCAAGCCAACCACACGTGCAACTTCTAAAGGCAGCAGTCCAAGTTCAGTTTCTCCTAGAAAACGACAGAAACTAGCAGCTAAAAAAAGATCTTCAAGTGATACAAAAATTAATAAATCTCCTCCATTGACACAGTAAGTATTAAAGTTGAATCTGCTTTGAGTATTTGTTTTGGAAGCCACTACAGTGATCCTTTCCTTATATGTAACATACTGCTTCTAGTTTTGTTCTGTTCTTTTGTGATATATAAAAGCTTTTAAAGGATTTTCTTCTGTTTACATTTTTTCTTTTTCTTCCTTTATTTGACATTTGGAAGGCTAGATTTTTTTCTTTATATCCTTGGAAACCTCTTGGGAGAATCTGAAAATGCTGTTTGTGTAGTATTTTAACTTCAGCTGTGATTCTTTCCTGGGTGGGGGGTAAGAGCATTGGTAGTTCAGGTTAAAGCTAAATATGATTACATGATTCTAATGCTTCAAAGATCTAAGATCAGCTGATAAAAAGAGGAGAAACTCTGAAAGCCCTTAGACCAAGTTTTGAATATATTTCCCTTCCCCTCCTTTCCTGGTATACTCTTTAATTTGTAAAGCTGAGATCACAGTGCAAAATCCCAAGGGAATAAGTAACAAATGTGATGCACAGTTGCTCTGCGTCTTGCAGTTTAGCTGTAAAATGTGTTGTATGCCAAACACGTGTAGCTGTCATCCTCTCTGAAACGTGTCAGTGTCTTCAGGCTGAACCTGGGGAAGGTGTGCATTGTGCACTGAAGGCTGTCACAGCCCACCTCAGCTCCATTATTTTGTGTGGTTATGAATGGCCACGAGTTCAAGCCCACTTACAGTTAGTTGCAGCTGAAATATGGTGAGCATATAGATGAGTGTGTGAATGCACAGGGTAAGGGTATGTGATATCTGTCCTTTACTCCCTCTTGTGTATGCAGGGCTTTTGACACTATTGCTGCTATTCTGTCTTTGTGAGACAGGGTACAGGGTAGTGAAGGCCATCATGTTCTGTTATAAATCCACAAATCTTTCCAGAGAAAGAGAATGAAGGAGAATTCCAGCCCTAACTTCTACATATGGAGCACTCTCCAACATACAGAATTGGTACCCCATATCCTGTTAAGAAGTGTGTTTTAGTAGTAAACTTTTTTGTAATATATCCTTGTAGATCATCAGAGATGGACAATTTAGCTCTGCCCTCTGAACAGAATTGTGCCTGACCACTCTGTTTTACAGGCTCTACCGTTGTGAAAATAATTATTAATATGCTTTTCAGGTTAAAGGTGCAGTCTGCCAAGCGTAAAAGGGAGGACAGCCCAACAGTGGTACGGAGAAAAGGCCAGCAGAAAACAGAGGAGACGCCAGTAAAGAAAGCAAAACGATAATCTTTACCAGCCAGTACTGTTCTTGGAAGAGTCAAAAGGAAAACAAACATCTGTGCTTCTATTTTTTTTAAAGCAAAGGGATTTGCACGTGCTTGTTTCAGAGCTCTAAGTTAAACAATGCAGTACTTTTAAGTTACATTTTAAACAGCTTTATAAACTATTGTTTATACAGAATATTATGTACATTTATTTCAGATGAAAAATAAGTTTACTTTGTATCTGAATGAAAAACAAAGTAGTTATATATTTTATCACTGACTTGGAAAGTTGGAGTTTCCCAATGTGACATGCTAATGCAGATGCTTCCAACCCATAAGGCACCCATGTGCCTGCTAATACACTTTGTACATAAACTTGTAAAAATAGGTTGTATTTTACTCTGTGTATGAATCTAATCAATGATGGACATTTTATTTATTATATGGAAAGCATTGGTCTGTAAACTTTAGTATATACCTTAGGGTTTTTTAATTATATATTTTACATTCTATGCAGATGTCAGTAGGAAACTTCCCCTCTGTTGCCCCAGGGCTGTCTAAAATCTGAAGTTCTCTAAAATACGCTCAGACAGTTGGTAAAGTATTTTTCTCGCATGCATTAAAGTAGTTTAGCATAGTGAAAGGGGCTTGGCTCCTTTCTGTTCACATTTGTGACAAAGTATGACATTTAAAATGTAATCTTACTAGATTATATTTTCACTTGTAAATTTACTACCAACTTCAAGAAATAAATAGTAATAGGTTAGATTTATTCACAGTCAACCAATACCACCCTAAAATGAAACAGTTTTATTTTGCAACTAAACACCTGTTCTTTCAGTATTTATCTTTTTCAACAAAGAGGGACCCATTGAAATCAAATGTCACTTCCCCTAACTATAGAGCTTCAGCATTTTATGTTACATTTTATACACAGGTATTAAAAATAGAAGCTGGTATTATTGCCAGAATCTTTTTTTAATGTATATTAACTCTGGTAAGAGCAAATGTTCAAGTGAAATTGTATATAAAGTTAAACTTTTCTTATGATCAAATGTGTCTCTTGTTATGATGTGATGAATTGCCAAACAATCTGAGATTATTTTAAGTGTTTTGTTGATATTCTGGTTTATAATTAAAAAAGATTTTGGGGGTTGGAATTTTACTTTTTTTTTCTTTATTTCTCTTTTTTTTTTGTGAGTTTTTTTTGAACTTGTTGTAAGGCAGATGTTTCCGTCAGATATTCTGCTAGGTTTCTTACTGAGATTTTTATATAAAAAATATAAAATGTTTCCCAAAAATCTGAGTTGCCTTATTTTATTTTCCTTTAATTGTTTTACTGTGGAACTTGTCTTTACAAATATGTCTGGCTGGAGTCATGTCTATAAGCTTTACCTGGTTAGTGTCTTTAAAAAATGTTCACAGATGCTTATATTTTAGGTATATAAACAGTGGGGAAAGTGTGTAACTGTTCACCTGCCTTAGTACACTACAAAAGTAAGTGCACTTACTTCTCTAAGCAGATTAGTCTGGAAGAAGAAAATATCTTTGCTCTGAAAATTAACTCCTTTTACTTTCTACTGTAACTCTGCTGCCATATTAGTACATACCTTGCTGACATACTGTTTGATATATTCTTATATATCACTAATACTGATGTTTATGCACAGTTGTAGGATATGTTGAACCTTTCCTTTTTTCGTTTTTTTTCTCTTTGCCCTCTGCAGTATGCATAGACCAAAGTTGCAGATTTTGTCTCAGCCTTTGTTCTGTAAGGCTGAACAGGCTGAAGTGCTTGTTTTTCCATGAGTGCTTTCCAGACGTTAGATGGAGTCCTCCCCTGCACCTATTCTGTTTGTTTCCTTCACCTGAATTCACTAGTGAGATTGCTCAGGAGGTTCCTAAGGAAGCCTCCCCACTGCACTGTGCATTATCATCATTTATTCTCTCTGCTGGTGGTACCTGTCCTGCCCCAGGACAGTTCATATTTGCCTGTTTCACAGGCACAGCTTTTCTGATGGATTATAGTGGTTGACAAAGCTCCGACTTGTGTCAGATCCTTTTGACTGGGTCTTGTCTGATGATCTCAGTAGAAAAACAACTCTGAAGATCGGTGTCAGTGTCTCAAAGCTAAGCTCCTAGGAGGTGGTCTACTGTCCTTCCCCCTAGTGATGGATAACATTTAGGAGTAACATTTGGGAACATCTTCTTGTCTATGCAATGTATCTTTGATCATTGATTAAATTATTCTGTAATATGAAGGCATTAAACGAATTATCTTTCTGCAGGACAGCCGCTAACAGAGCGGGTAAAAACTGCCAATTTCACAAACTTCCAGCTTTTGCATATTTCACTTGCTGCCAGCTTCTTTCTTGTCAACAAAACAGACATTGCTAGGCCACATCACTGTCAATCCATGCTGGGAATTTTTTCATTTTTTTGCTTAGTCGTTTCAAAGTGTCACCTAAATTACTATTAGACTTTACAGGGACAGTACTGGTCTCCTGTAGTTAAGCAAAACTTGAGAGGTTCAAGTTGGATATAAAGAAGAGTTTCTTCACTGAATGGGTGGTTAAGCACTGGAGCAGGCTGCTCAGAGAGGTGGTGGAGTCACCATCCCTGGAACTGTTCCAGGAATGACTGGACATGGTGCTATGTGCTGTGGCTTCACATGGCAGTGTTTGATCAAGGCGTAGACTCAATGGTCTTGGAGATCTTTTCCAACCTTCACCATTCTATGACTGAATGTTTACAATTTCCAATTCTTTTGTACCTGCTGTCTCCCAGAGCCCTTCTGAGCACACGACAGGGAGGGGAAGAAGAATCAGTTTTCCTTGGGTGCAGCAGGAGTCACAATGTGGCAGAGTAGTAGAGAGAAGACTCAGGCACGAGAAGTCTGGCACTGATTATGTGGATGATTATGATTGGATTTATTGCTGATATAGTGTCTAAATATTGCCAATGTAAGACAAGCAGATCTGAAGGGTTATATATAAGCAGGAAGGGCTAGAAGTGTTTACACTCTTTGGCCTTGCAGAATGCACAGCTACAAAACCATAAAGCACCTCTGGAGCTACTTTAGGTTTTTATGTCCTTATGTGACAGTTCCTTGTGCAATTCCCACCTGGTTTTCATCTTGGGTATCACATTGCCCATCAAAGACAGTTGCAAAGTGGGGGAGGGAGGAAATGAAGAAGACTGTCTTTTGCCACAGTCACACATACCCATCTTGTTCAGAAGTTAGGCTTGTGCTCCAGCTTGAATCTTGACATATGTATAAATCAATGATACTTTCCTAGTCCATGCAAATTTAGAGAGGTCAGGAGAAATATACTGTCCTGCACTGTGATGAAACAGAATGTCCTGAAAGTGTTTTGTGGAGAGATTTGCTCAGGGCTGTTTGGTGCAGTAACATGGCTAGGCTGCAATCCCAGTAAATTTCTAAACCATTTGGCTGGTTTTATGTTTTAGTGGCTGTTTTTTCTTCCAGTTCCTTCTCTTGGAACAACTTCATTTCTCTGAATATTTAATACTGAGTGAACCAGAGATGTGCTGGTAGAAGATGGAGTTCAGCTCCTCCTGCTGAGTTTTACAGAACAGGACCTTGAGTCCTGCTTGCCATACCTCAGCTGCCTGTGTTCCCAGCTGGCTGATGGCTAGCTCTCGGGATCTCTTCATATTTCTAGTGCATTCTACTTAAAGACTATTTACACCTCTTAACTGTCTTCAACTTGAAATACTATGGGTTTATGTACGATACAGATTTTAAATCACACAAATGGATTTTATTCGTTTGTTTTTCTTTGTGGTGGATTTTTTAAAAACCAGCTAGAGAGTCCCCGATTACAAGTTTGCAGTTTTCATTTTTAGATGGGGTCTGGCAAGCTTGTAAGTCTTGCAACTGGTGAAATTTCCCTCTAGAGCCTGATCCAAAGTCAGTAGGTGTACTCAGCAGCTGAGGCAAGGTTTTTGCTGATGCTGGCAGATCTCTGAGTGCCTCAGTTTTCTATTCCAACAGCTTCTCTAGTAACACATCTACTTCCCTCTTGAGGGAGGCAGTGGTTAATCTGTGACATCCATCCCAAATACGCATCTACTGTTTCTTCTCTCTCAACCTGTGTTCCAAGACCATCCTGTACAGAACAACCTCTGGCCCTGATCCCTCAGAGGCTGCATAAGGTCCTGAGCTGCTTTAATCTCTCCTGAAACTCAGTAAAAATTTGTCCCATAAAACTTGGCAACCAAGAGCAGCAGGTGCTCCTAGTCATAGTGACAATCAGATGTCCACTGTGATGAAAATCCAACACCGGTTTGTGTGTCTACACTAGAAGTGGCCAAAGTCTGATACCTGTATCAAGTTCTGCATTAGGAAAAGATCATTTGCCACCACAGACTTTCGGTACTCCCTTGCTTTTGGAAGAGGTAGTGGCACCTCTGGGATGATGAGTGTCACTGGTCTGAAGAGAGGGAGTTGCTGCCCTGAGTCTGGGATGCACCGAGTGACTTTACAGACCATTCCAAAGCAGTGTTTGATTTCCTTGAAGCTGTACCTGTTTATATTGAAAAGAGTAAAAGTAACAGGTATACTTTTGTTCTCTTCCCATTAAAATTTCCTGTTTTAAGATTTAATGGGACCATCTTGACAAAGGTGACTGCACATTCATACAGCATACACCTACTCCAAACTCTTGATAACTCTGGTATCCTCATAATTGCCTGGTCATTCGTTTTGTATATAACTCAGAAGACTCATACCTTCAATTTCAACAACCTTCCATCTATTTCATTTGCTTGTAGCTTCAGTTTGGAGGAAATTGCCCATGTCAGCCTTCTGCAGGTCTTGGCAACTTCTTAAAGATACTGTGCTCGCTTCTTCCAGTATATTCCTTGTCCCAGCTGTGTCTGTCACAGTCCATTACTTCCATCAGCTTCTCAAAAATCTGGGGTCTGTTTCAAACAGGGTGGGTTTTTTTCTACTAAAACATGAAAGTTTAAACACCAAGGAAATTCTATCTCCATTCTGGTCTCTGTTTCAAGATGTTTCACCAAAATTCCTTGAAAGGGTATTACTCATTTAAACCCCCTTCCTCTTTCAAATCTCAGCTTTTTAGTTATCCTTGCTGGCTTTGTGAATAAAGTCCAAAAGAAAAACATAATAAAAATAAATGTCTCGCTGGGAGTCCCTAGATAGCTGTATTTAAAGCTAGGAACATAACACTCTTGCCAAACAACCAGGGAAGAAAAATATGATTTGAAATGGCCGTAACTTAGTAGGGCAGGAATAGATTTTTGGCACTGATTGTGCAATTAATTAGCCAGGGGTGGGGTTGCATGGTCAGGCTGTGACTGCAAGGCACTTTTCACCTTCCGTTTTCTGCCCCTCGACCAGTGCCTTCCTCCATGCCAGCGTTGTACAGTCACAGACTGCTGGATCAGGGAGCTTGAAACATCCTCTACAAAACAAAACTGCAGATTAGTTTTTAGTGTGACCAGTTTACTATACCAGCTGCTGATGGACCTGGGCAAATACTGCTGCCTGCACAAAGGAGATGTCCACGTGGCAGAGAGGGACTGTGAAATCACCTTCCCATTGTACCACGGATTTGAGTGCCCTTATGTTGGTCATCCAGGTGCACCATTAGCTCTCCCATGCATTTGTGGTACCCCTGTATCAATAATGGATGTATAAGTGAACAGTGAGGTAATCTGTGGGGTTTATCTTTCCTAGTGACAAAACAAAGCGGCTTCTTGCAAGAAGGCTGGATTATCCAACTGTTCAGGGATTGTTGCCGTCTACCGTGTACCAGGAAGAGATCATGCAGTTTTTGAAAGCTGAAGCCAGACTAATTTAGACTAGCTATTAAATGCTGTGCCACTTCTCAGCAGTGCGGGTAGTTTAACAGAGAAATGTCTTGAAGGGGTGTGACAGGTTCTCCCCTAGAGGGGTGTTTTAAATTCTGCCATGGGACAAGATTTTCCAGGGTTCTTTAGCTACTGGAGCCCCATTTCTAAAATGGATGTAAATCTTGAGGCTGTGCTTAAAGGTTCAACTGGACCTACTGTTGAAACATCTGAATTTAGGCCAGCTGGCTCCCTGAAGGAGTTAGGAATCCAAATGAAGTATCAGAGATTCCTGTAGTGTTAGACTTATCTCCTCGGATGCAATCCACAAAGCTGAAGAAGCTGTCCTGGCAGCTGACAGCACTGGCCTGCTCCTCAATCTCCTCAAGGACAAGCGTGTGGAACTTAAACCCACACCTCTCAGCCAGACAAGGCTGTAGGGTATCCAACAATGGGTGCTACTTTCTCTCCTGTGAGGATATTTCACATCCCATGGCATGCCCTCCTTGCTGAAGCAGCAGCTAAGGGAGCAGAGCTCACTGTCCACACTGCAGCTGACTGTTCCACTCCATGGCACATTGGGGAAATGGATGTTAGGGGCATGGCACCATCTCATTCAATGCTTGTCAAAAACAAATGTTTAGGCCTTTAATTTCAAGGTAGACTTCCTGTTTGTGGCCCCTGAACAAGAGGAGACATCCTCTGCCACCCAAGTTAGGTGTTAAACAGACTTTGAGGGCTTGTTTGTCCAACACCTCACCAGACACCTGGTTGGGCTGGCTGCTTCCCCAAGCACCATGAAGGATTCCTGCTGAAGTGGTGTGACACACAATGCATATTGGAACGTGGTGCAATACTAATTATTATTAGTATAAATCCTTTTATTGTCACAGGCCTCTGGTTTTTCTGTGGCCTCTGAATTGTGGAAATCCTTCTTTTGCTGCTTTCTAGAAATACAGTCTAGGCCAGGGTAGCTCAGTTTTCACAGAATCGTGGAACCATAGTTTGGGTTGGAAGGAACCTTTAGAGGTTAACTAGTTTAACCTCCTGCAAGGAGCAGGGACAACTTCAGCTAGATCAGGTGGGAAACAGCTAAAGTGAATGTTATTAAAAATAAAACATTTATGGAAAAGAAAATGCATCACCAAGAATGAGGTTTTATTTTTTATTTTGTGTATTTGTTTAGGGTTGACAGCAAGTTATACTGGCAATTGAAAGGTGTTCATCTCTGCCCTCACCATCAACATCTCATCTCAGCAAGCTGAGGTCCCCTGAAATGCAGAAAAGCTGTCTCAGAGCCCTAATGTCATCAAATACACTGAAAATAACTGTGCTTTCCACTGGGGAAACATAAACCTTTCTGTCTGTTCAGTTTGGAGATCAAGTACCTGCTGCAGTCCTGGTGAGCTCCATTTGGGGCTTTTCCTTGTGGAAGGACAATGCTTGCATGTGGCTCCAGCTAAGCCATACACAAAATGCAGCTCTTATCCAGCTTAGCTAGCTGGTGGGAGTATAGCTAAAGTAGAAAAAGCTCTATAACATAATTCAGAATAATTTGGACCCTTGCAAACCGCATGAATAGCCAAAATTGAGCTGCATTTTTAAACACAGCTCCTTTGCTGATCACACAGCCAGACAGCACAGGCACTGGCTGTACCTCTGTACACATACTGAGGATGTAACTGAGAATGAATAACAGAGGAGTATCAAAGCTATCAGTCCTGCTGTCAACCAGACAACTCAGCCCTCCAATGATGTCCTTTTCTTTTCTAGATTTCATTGTAACATGTCACACATGCTGTGAAATGATTTATATAAGTCAACATATATTAAAATGAATTAATAAAGGGGAAAACATGAAAGAAAAATACTCTGTGATCACATTCGTGATACTCCAGCATCAGTTCCAGTATATAAACTTGAAAATGTTAAAATTAAATAGTCATTCCCGCTTTGGTGCCCAAAGCAAGCAGAGATCTGGAATGTGACTTTCCTTTCAGACAATGATGGGTTCACTCTGCTTTTTTTATATAAACAAGAGCTAAGAATTGCTCAGTAATATAGTGCTTATTTAACTCTATTTATTCAGGATTTTTCAGGCTAAGTAAATAGGCAATTTAAGGCCATTTTTTTAAAAAAAGTAAAACTTATGATAAAACTTCTTTCAACTAATTTTGAACTTAAAACTCTATGTGGCCCTCAGTCACAGGAAATACCCTCTTGGGGAAGCTCTAATCAAAGTAAAACGGTACTCATTCACTCCCAGTGAGATGCCACCTCCTGTTCTGGATCAGAGGAGGGTCTGGGGACAGAGATTGGCACGAAAGTGGAAAAGAGGAGCCACCAGATATAAGCATGAAGGGCCCCTGAGCCCAGGGAGGCCCTGGAGGTTGTGCCCTTTGCACACCCTGCTGCCTACAGTGCTGGGTGGAACGGGACTGCAGTGTTGGTTCATTTATGAAGGTTTGGCACCAACACCTCTGGAAGTCAGCCACAGGATAGGCACTCTCGGGAGGGAGGAAAAGACTGACTGATCCACTGCACAGGTTGTTCCACGTTGTTCCAAACATGTGATGTCCAACCAGATCCTACAGATACCCAGTGATGCCAAAACACACACACACACCACCTCCATGTCATCCAACTCTTGTTGCTGATTAGATTTAAAGACTTTTTTTCTAACCTGAAATTCTCTGTTGCAATTCGTGCCTTTTATTCCCTGTATGACCATATCTCTTTACAGCAGGGTTCTACCCCCTTAAGACTTGCATTTTGCTTGATCTAGTTTTGTTACTTTTCTGTTTCCAAAAATCAAAGCTGTTTTTGTTCTCAACCTTCAGTGGCTCATATATTTTCCTTCCCTCTTTCTTACTGANAAAAAAAATAATCTTTTTAAAAAAAAAAAAAAAAAAAAAAAAAAAAAGAAAGAAAAGGCATGTCTTGGGGTGATTTTATGTTAATACTGTATTCCCCTGTCATCTCCTTTATGCCCAGAAATGGGTCCAGCAGCTTTAAGTTGGGTCCGAGAGGAAGAGTGGGGGAGGCCGAGCGAATTTCCAACGCGGTTTGTGCTCAAGGACTCACACACTGCCCCGCGTTCTCCCCACTGCAGAGCCGGGGGACCACCTTCCTGCTTTTCCCCAGCCTGTTAGCTGAAGCAAGGGATTTTCCCATACCAGCATACCGAAATCCTCCGGAACTACTTCTTCTTCTTCTTCGGGAACTGTTCGGCCCAGCAATGATCCGCGAACCAGATCACCGGACCCCGGCGGGAGGCTGCGGGGACACCGCATCCCGGCCTCGGACCTGGGGAGGGGCCGAGCCAGCTACGGAGGGAACTCTGAATCCACCAGCTTTCTCTGCAGACAGGAGGTTTAATATCTGACATTATTCATTTTTTCCTGTGCCTTGTGGGCACTTTGCTTCTTAAATAAACAGTTTTTTCACTTTCATCCAAGAAATTCCTTTCACATCACTGGGGGAGGGAGAGCCGAAACCCTGTCTTTGGGGGAGACATTCATTCCGGAGCGTTTTCCTCCTAAACTTGTCTCAAACCGAGACACGGCAGAACAGCATGAAGTCCTCAATTTAGGCAGAAGCATAAAGCAAAGTTTACTTCTGTTTTCAAGTAAACATATATAAAGAGGACAGAGTTCTGCTTTAAAAAGAAAATAGAAGGTTGGGGGTTTTTTCATTATAAAACATCTATGGTGGGGGGATTTTTTTCGTACAACAGCTTCAGATTTTTGCCCTGCAGTCATGCTTTGCAGGTATACATTGGTTTGCCTTAGCCTGGAGACACAAGGGTCCTCTTCAAGTGCATCCAAGAAAGAAGAAAGGCAGCTGTGCCATGTAACACATGCACAAAGCTTCACTGGTACAGACATACTGTGAGCTTCATTTTTCTTGCAGGAACAAAATACTGTCCAGTTACTGCTATCACCTCCTGATGGATGTTCATACAGTTCTGTTGTATTTCCAGAACTGGGGAAGTTTTTCTTCTGAAAACAAAAATAAGCTCAGTGTGTAAGTGATAAGTACTTAAAGTACAATTGGATATTATTTGCTGTGATGATTATATACCACAGTGGCAATAACCCAAAATGGACTAATCCATCACAAGTGAACACAAAGACAAGGAGATGCTACCACAGTAAAGGATGCGAGGATGTTCTGTATTGAGGCACTCTATGAGACAGAGAAGGAAAATTCTTCCATTCCTTCATAGTGGTCTGTCTTTCAAGAGAGTAATATAATGGGGAAGGTAGGTACTCCACTTTTCCAAGTAAGTTCTCCTAATTCTTTTCTTAAGATTTTTTTCTTGATTTCTTGAGATAATGAGATTGTTCAAAGACACCAGTGAATAGAGGGCATGCTTCGCAGATCTCATTCCTTCACTCCTCTCCCTCTTTTTTCACCTTTCTCAAATTTTCTCAGCTTTTATCATCTCTTTTCTTCAGGGAAAAAAATTGAAAGTGACTGGCATCTCTCTAAAAGGAAAAGGAGTCCAAATACTTCTGTTTTCACTCAAAGGCATCAGTCTTAAACTGCCCATCTGCACCATGTCTTCAATTCTCAGGGGCCGGGGGAGAAGAATGGTCTGGAGCCAGTGCAATATATCCATTGGACCACTATTTACTCTCTGCTTGCCCAACAGCTAGAGTATTTTGCCTTGATCCAGTTGGGACTTAGCAAGGGTGAAAATACTAAAATATAATGACAAAAACTTCCAGCCTATTCCAGTAATCTGGCCAGAATTATCAAAAGTGAGAGGTGAAGATCCTGGTGCTGCTGAGCTCCCATTTGCCAGTAAGAGAGCTAGCCCAGCAGGGCTGAGGTCTCATCCGGCTGCTTTTGAGACTTTCCCAGCCTTCTCCTTCTGTAAAATGCGCACCTAGAAGGCAGGTGAATAACCTGTCTGATTGCAAAGCAAGGCCAATCTCTGGGTGCTACAGAAAGGGACGCCCACTCTCCACTGCAAGCACAGACTCTGTGCTTCGGAGTGAGTCACTCAGGAGCCTTTGGGGGCAAATCGTGCAAATCTTCCCTAGAAAAGCAATTGCTGGGTTGCAGTTTGGTTTGAAAAAACTTGTTTTCCAGGCACGGAGAGTCCTGCAATAGCCACTAGATGGCAACGGGTGCCTGCCAGGTAGCGCGGCGGGCACGCTGAGCACAGGCAGGCGCGGGCGGGATCCTTCTCCTGCCGCCGGAGTGCCCCGAGCCTGGGGCGGGTCAGACAAAACCCACGAGTGCTCGAGAGAGGAGCAACGAGGGGCTGGCGTGCGATGGTCCTGGGACCACCAGCCCAGGATATCCTGAGCCACCCATCCACCAGCTCCTCCTGAGCTGCCGCTCTGCACAGCACGGGCAGGATTCACCCCTTTCAGCGGAAACACCTTTCTTCAACTCTGTATCCATGAGAATGCTGTGTAGCACACCGTGCGTAAGTCCAAATCCACCCAGAGTTTTGTTTCCAGATGCAATATTGAATTCCATGTAACGTGGGTCTATCTTTATAGGCACATCAAATTTCTTCAGGAGCAGTGCATTTAACATTTTTTTTCTCAAGTGTAAAGAGTTAGATTTGGTGCTTTAATACAAGCCATCCATTCCATTCCTTTCTGTTTCCTTGCTTAGGTCCTTCTCATTTCTCTCATTTTTCAGCCCTGTCCTCCTAACACTTTTCCAGTCTAATTCCCACCATCCTCACTTCTCATCTGACCTGTCTTTCACTGCTCAATGTCCATTTGTTCCCATCCATGTACTTCAATTCTCCCACAGGATCTTGCAGACCTCAGTTCTCCCTTACCATTGTCCTTATCCTTTCGCTCATCAGTTTGTTGCATACTCTTGAACCACATATATATGTGACCTCTCTCTTTGCCCTTGTCCTCCTTTTGTTTCTTAAAAAGTCTTTTCTTCAGCTCCATTCTTCCCTCATCTCAGTCTTCTTGCCATGGCCAAGAACTTTTGTGGATGAAAAAAGTACATGGACGTTCTGACATTGAACCAGGTTAGACTTTACCTAGGGGGCCTTTACCTTATTTGTACTAGCCTCTGAGAGTTAATATGATGACAGAAGTTGTGAAAATATCAAGGAAAGAAATCACAATCCCCTTTTCCTTAGCCATCCTTATTTCTGATTTATTTCAGTTAACTCTGATGTAACTGGAGTCACCATTCAGGCTTCCAGGATGCAGCAAACAAGAACTGGGACAGACTCAACATCAAAAAGCAGCTGAGCCACCAGGTGAGAAAATAAAACCTGTTCTTCAAGGAAATTATTGAACACTCTCTGCCTCTTGAAGAAAATGCACAGAGGATTTCTCCATGTGGCTGGAGCCCACATGCTTGGTCATATGACAAAGGATACGTACCTAAGTGAGCTACAGCCAGCAACAACCCAATATATTCATGAGCTGGTCTTATCATGAGTCTCAGAATCAACACTTTTTGAAATTAAGTTCATTAAATACAAGAGTTTGTCACTGTGATGCTCACAAGTACCACTACCACATACCATGTCCAAAGGGCTGGGGCTAGGGGAACAGCACAATGCACAGATCCCTGTCATGACACTGACTTGTCTTTTCAGTTCCACAGCTGCTAGACTTGCCTCCTCCTCACTGAAAGGATCTCACTGTCTCATTATCCAGGTGTTCTGACATTTAATATATTCTCTGTAAAAGCAGCTGTTACCTTATACCAAAGCAGGTACCTGAGCTGCCCGGGCCTGCTGCTGAAGTCACCATGTGTTAGAAAGTAGCCCCAGGAGCTGTGGTGCTGCACCTGGCTGTATGCAGACCAAAGAGCAAGGCATTTGGGGCTGGAAGGTGGAAGTTCTTCCATATCCTCCACAGACGGCAGGATGTCCACTCTTCCCTCCAGCGTGCTGCTGCTCTTCCAGAGCCTGCCAACAGCTCACTGGGATTCAGGCTCAACACACCTTATGCTTGCAGAGGTTTGTTACAGTTTGCTGTTGAGGAGACACTAAAATAGATAATTAAACCATATATAAGAAATATCATTTTACATGAAGGTCCTTTGCCTTTGGGAGATTTTTGTCCCCTGCATGATAACTACAGGTGAAGTCAGAGATATGGATATCCATGACTGATCCATAGACATATACACCATCCGTGTTTGGAATTTCCCGTCAGCCAGACCAAATCATCAACAGTACAAAGATCTTGGACTACAACAGCTTTGTTGCTTATTTTGCAGAAGACTATACTGCAGACAACTTTTTGGAGCTATGAAACATAACATTCCATTTTATTGAGTTGTATTTCCTGATAGGGGAGCATATCTGGTGCAAAACAGTCTTCGACAGAGAGGTGTTGCAAAAGTGTACAGTGTGTGAAAGAAATACAGACAAATCTGAAGTCCTCCAGAGATATGAGAGTTGAGAGCAACGTTTTGACCAAAGACTGTGTTTTAATGCTTCCTGCAGGCAGCAGTTTACTATGGTCCTGAACAGGGTTGGAATGCTAAGAGTACATCGATAAAAGCATGGGGTTGTTAATCAGCTCTCATAAAATACAGATGATACTCTAAAGCACCAAAAGGTCACTACCCACCTTCCAAAGCATGGAGAGAAGAAAGCTCTTATTTGTCCTGCCAAAAATAACCTCATCCATAGTGCAGGATATCACAATTTGCCATCTTGGAAGCATTCCTTCCAGACAGCACTCCTCTACTTCTCCGTTTCACTTGCAGGCATATTTCTGCATCCTTTTGTTGTGAAAAACCTGGAGAAATAAAAGGATTTTCTTGGTTTTCCAAGGAATCTATAGCTGATGCTTTGTCTACCTACATTTCTGCCCATCTCACATCACAAGAGTTTTCCACTAAGTCACAGGAATCCTTTAGTACTGAATGCTTTTCCAACCATCTCGTTTACACTTGCTCATGTAATGGGTAGCATACAAACCATTTTTGTCATATTACATGTCTTTATTTGTCATCTGTCACCTGCCTTAATATTTTTTTTCTGTTAGGTAAATCCCAAAACATGTCTAGAATAAATTCTAGAAATAGCTAGTTCTATGACAGGAATACCCTGAGAACCTACTCAGGAGACAACCTATAATTCAGAATATCTAAAATTAGGCAAAAAAAAAAATACTGATGAAGACAGAAATGCTGAGAGGACAGAATTGAGCACCATAAGGAGAAGATAGAGTGCTTATTTGTAGTCATCCACAACTGACATGCTCAATGTCTCTTTCTGTTGCCGTACACCGGGCCAACACAGTTTGCAATATAAATACACAGCACCATCTGCAGTAATCACGCATGGGAAGAGCTACAATGGCTCACTGACCTTATGGGCAAGAGCTACAGCGGCTCACCATCCCTCTTAGAGGCACAGTCACCCATAAAGCAGTCCAATCCCAGACTTGCTTGGGCAAGAGCTACAGCGGCTCACCGTCCTTCCCAGAGGCACGGTCGCCCAAGGCAGTCCAATCCCGGACTTACATGCGTAGGCTACTCACGGCTCTCCTGGGCACACCCCCGCCCAGGGATTACGCGCCGGCCGGCTTTTCCACTTCCCCCAAGTGGATTGCAGTCCGTGAGGTTTATACTGCTGGAGGCTTTTAAGAGCTTCTAAGGCTCAGCCAGTTATCGCCACGATACATACAAACGCGGGTACCAGACATCAGAGTCCAAAGAGTCCAGCATAGAGCAGGGTGGCAGGCAGAGGCAGGCATCCGCAGGCCCGAGCCAGCATCAGCAAGCAGTGGCAGACATCCACAGGCACCAGCTCAGCNTACAGCCTGCTCTTGTAACCCTACATCTTTCCTCTAAGAAACACTCAGAAAATATGAACAATACCTGTATTGCCTGCAGACAACTTGTGCCATGTTTGTCTTTTAGGTTTGTAATTTTCAGGCAGCCAATTAAATCTGCAGGTGTACTGAACAAAACAGAGTCACCAATTTATTTGTGAAGTTTATGTAAGTATTTGTATTCTCACTGAGCAAGCCAAAAGACTTAGTGATTTAATGTAGAAGCTGTGTTCAGATGAAACATACAGTCACTGTACATACGAAATCATTGCCAGTGGAAACAACTCACGCAGCGAACCTGCTAATTGCCCTAACTTCATAAACTCAACGCTGGATCCAAGCTCTCCATGCTCAAACTGCTTGGCTTGGCTGCTCCACCACAGCTTATAGGGCAAGGCCAACAGTGTGAGCTTGCAAGGCAGCTGCAGGCATGGACCCCTGTCACACAGCACGTAGAGTTGGGGGCCTTTTTCCCACCAGAGGTGTCACAATGCTCTCAAAGAGGCAGGGGTCCCTTCAAAGAACTGAGTCTCACATGGAGTGAGACTCTTGGTCTAAACTGCCTGGCTTCCTTCACTGCTGGGCAGCACAATGGGCGTTCCTGGGGAGCAGACCCATCACCCGGTGCCACTGCTGGTGCTCTTACACCTCTGATTGCCCTTCAGACACAGGAAGTCAATTACATAGGCCTGGATCCAAAACAGGACAGATATTCCACAATTCTCATCTCTGCAACACGATTGAGACACCTGAGTCAGTACTGGAGCTCCTGAGTCAGGTCTGCTCCTCCGAGCAGTATCCCAACAGCAAGAACTGCATGCAGGAGACTGCCCAAATCACACACAGAAATGCCACATCCTATCTCCACGGTTTCGGCTTCCTATTCGTGTGAGGAGCATATGAAACAAACAAGACCTTGTTCTCAAATTCTGAAATTTTTGAGTAATCAATGATCTGTGTCAATTTATAACTGATAAGTCCCAAACACTCCCAGATTTTATCTTTCTTGGGTGTCTACCCATGATATGAGTAATAAAGAGACAGAAACATTAATAAAAAATGACTGTTGACTTGCTGTCAATAAAGAGGTGACTCTTAGACAAAGAGGTAAAATCACTTTAGAAATGTAAACAGTGCCAGTATCCTGAGAGGTTCACTTGATTTACCTAAGCATCAGAAGCAATAAAAATATTTAAATGTTACCCCAATGTAGCCATTGATTTAATTACCAAATTAGTCCACAATATGTGAAAAGTGAGCTCAACTATTTCAAACAAAAAGCAGGAAAGTTTATTACTTCTGTATAGGTAGAAGAGCAGTGGTAAAGGAAACCTGGACTTCATATGATGTTGTACCAAATAAACATCAAATGATTAATCTGTGCTAGGAGTGTTCTTAAAAGCCTAGAGACTTGCACACAGCAAATGCATCTACTGTAATATGGTGAATAGTCATTAAAATGTTCTACTAAATAATAAGGAAAAATTCAGAACAAGTAGATACACTGTATGGATGACTCACACATATGATGTAAGTATTTTGATCTGTTTCTACTCCAATTTTTCTATCAGGGACTGCAAATAAAACAGATTAGAAGCTAAATACAGGGTCTACAAAAGCCTTAATTAATGACTGTGAGAAGCACCTGGCCATTTGCATATGCTGATTTGGTTTTTGTTAGTAAAAAGAGCTAATCTTATCCAGGTTGTATTGCTACTCTACAGGTAACTAAAGAGAAAATGAGGAATATATAGATATTTACTTCTTTAGTAGGAAACCTAGCATAGGAATAAGGAGAGAGTCAAAGAGAAGATTTATTTCAAAAGCTGATGGTGCCTAAAGGCGATTGTGGGACAGCGCTCTCAGTGTGTACAGAGCTGGTTGCCTCCCAGCACTAAGCATCAGAGATAACAGTGCAGCTTCACTCCTTCCGGGGAGCATGGTGTGGTTAGGCAACCCGTATGTCTTTTCAAGGTCTTGCAAGGAGGAATAATTCAGGAGAAGCTGCCGTGCAGTGAAATGAAATGTTGGTAGGTTTATTTTCATGCTTGGTACTCTGCATGCCAAGTCTTCACTTGTTAGCGTAAAGATGAAGCAACAAGAGGGAGATTCGGGTTGGTTTTCCCAGAAACAGCATCTCTGAGCAATAAAACTGGGAGAAATTGTGTCACTGTATATATGCAACCAGCAAGATTCAAGCATTATTTTCAGTTTGGTTGTAAACTCCTGTAGGAGTGTTTTTGTTTGAGTCTCCCAGCCCTAAAGGACATGGGTTTTTCCCATATAAGGAATATGAGCAGAGAAGGGGATTGTAAAGCCGTTATTAAAACCTACTGAGCTAATTTGCTAAAATGTTGTCAAGTCAGTGAGAACAAAGTTCTCATTGTCAGCACTATATTCGCACATATTCAGTTGAATTCTAAAAATCATTCCAACTTTTCTGAGTCCAGAAGCATCTTACAGTTGACATCTCAACAACAACACAGGATCCTGATGTCAACTGCAAAAAGCAATTTGAAGATTGAGTATTGCAGCAGTTACTTATATGAGGTCCCTCACGAAATACAGGGAGAAATCTTGACCAGAATGTGGTTTAGAGATGTACAGCTGTCACCTACTGTGTAGTTACAGCTACATTTGTTGGAAATAAATTGTTATTATTCAAGAAATAGAGTCAAAACCTGTTCAAAAGCAGATGACCTAAGATTTTCCTGCAAAACCAGCATTCAGGACGTGTTTATGTGCCTTTTTTGCGCAGCCAGAGAGCAGCAGAGCTGAAGTAAAAGCCATGAATGAAATCTTCCCCATTACCAACAAGGGATTAAAATTCCTTATAGAAGGAAGTGCTGTTTGTACCACTTCCATCTTCCACCTAAGCCCCTGCAGAAGCCTTAGAAGCAGGAGACTCAGCAAGGATTTGCAGTGCTCTATCGGGAGGCAAACTCGTTCAGGGAGACAGCTTGTATATAGGAAAAAAACCACCTTTAATAAGGTATGGCAAAAGTATTACCTACCACCATGCAGGCTCTGGGAGGTGCTGCCAGGAGGGCTACAGTGTGTGGTAGCCCCTGGCCATGAAACTCCTTGGCCTGCCTCAGAGCTGAGAAGAGCTTGGAAGGCAGAAGTGGTACTGTGCTAGCTTGGCTCTGCCCCAGAACTGGCACATGGAGATTACACCACTAATTATTTTCCCATACTGGGCAAATCCTACCCTGAAGGAAAAGTTATAACGTTTCCTTTTCCCAGTGCAATTCACTCCCACCCAGGGGATCATCTGGGTCTTTTTATACAACGTTACATGTAAATTATGTATTATGTAGAAAGTGCGTGCTCTTTTCAAAGGCTTGTTTAAGGTTTTGCAGCCACCTTTCTTTGTGCTTTCAAATGTAATAAAAAGGCTTTCATAAGCTGACCATGAGCAGAACACATCTTTCCCCATTTCATCACCCCACATGTTATATGCAGTGCTTCTGTGAGCGGGCTGCCTCTCGCCTGGCAAGTAAAACAGCTCGGGTGGCTGAGAGAAACCACCTCACACTGCAGCCAGGCAGGCTCCCCTCCGGCTGCCCAGCTCACGCCGTGGTTTGTCACTGGATACCGGGCACTGGGGCTGTGCCTTGGCACCCGTGTCTCCTTGCGCTGACCGCCCCAGCCCCGCTGTCACCCGAGGGGCGCCCCGGTAAGTGCGGGGGCCGAGCCCAGCCCCGAGAGGAGCCCCGGGCCGGGCAGTGCGGCCAGGCCGCCTCTAGGTGGGGCAGCCCGGCCGCCGGCAGGGCCAGGACGGCTCCGCCGCTGGACAGCGGGAGGGAGAGGGACAGAGAGCCGGGCTCCTGGGATAGCGAGCCGGGGGTCTCCGGTGGGCGCGGGGAGAGGCAGCAGTGCGGCACGGCGGGGTTTGGGCTTTCCCCCGCTGCAATGTAATACACGTCTGTGAAACTGCGGATCCCTGTGTTAAGGTATATTAGAGTGTATCAAGGCTTTTGGCCGCTTCCAGATGGCGAGGAATGGGAGGTGCGCAGCCCTTGTCAAGGGTGGAGGCAAGGTGGGGATCGTGCCCCCTCAGAAATCCCCGTTTCAGGCGCTGCCCTGCCTCTCGACTGCCCTCACCGCTGCGTCCTCATGTCCCCTCCGAGCCTTTTTCAGCGAGGGGAGTTTGCTCCCGGTTTCTCCCTCACACTCTCGGAGCGGG
>VWZT01005007.1:0-116930 GCA_013397055.1 Pachycephala philippinensis
TCCCCTCCTCTCCTCTCCTTGAAATCTTCAGGCATTAAGAAAAATGGCTCTAAAATATTTCTATACTTTGTAGTTTCTCAAGTGTAACAGCTAAAGATATTGAGAACTGTGACAAGGGAAATTGGAAAAATGAGCAGAAGAAGACAGGAAGTTTCCAAACCGGATTAGCCACTGGGAGCAGAAACTGTTTCCTTTGGTAGCAGCTCTGTCATCAAGAACATCCAGCTTTATCTCTCACTGTTGAGTTAACATCCAGCTTGAGGGTGCAGAAAACTCTGTAGAGGCAGAAAATATGATACTTTCTTCTCTTTTCTGCAAACGATTCAATTACTCTTTTGATTAAAGGCAAACCTAAAACCCTGTCTTTCATTCTTGTTTTCTGTATACTCAGGCAACACATGGGGGGAGGTTTGGGGGTTAATAAAGGGGAGTTGTTTCATTTTTCACCACTGAGTGATCTAAAATCATCTGTATCTGAAGATTTTATGAGTGCATGCAACCATCTTTACTGATCAGCTGAGGAATTCTTAGGCTGATCAGTATTTTACAGTGTTGTGGTAATAAAGTTTGAATCCTTAACACAGATGGTTTTTCTAATGTATTGCAGCTACTAGGCCATCAGATGAGCTCTAAATATCAATTTTATGATGGTATGTTCAAATTGATTTACTTAATGTAATTTCTTCCAGAACTTCTGCCAAAATATCTGAGAAAAGTCAGACAAAATGGAAGTGTCCTGACATTTCTTGAGAAACCAGTGTCAACGTAAGTTACTGTGCACCATGTGATCGAATGCAGAGTTAATCTTTCCCTTTCCTGCTATTTTAAACCATCCGCCAGTTTTGTCAGTCAATATGTTTTTATTTTTGATCCATATGGACTTATAAAATGCACCCACTTCATTAATTTAGAGAATTGACTGTCAATTATTGCTACCTCTGGCACATGGCTCTCAAGCATGATATAGAGCATCAATTATTTGTCAGGTGGACAGGAGATCAACTCTATGGGTATAGTGCCATCTAATGCCATGGACAGTCCAGAGATGTTATGCTGTCATCACTTTCAACCTCTGCAAAGGTTAAGGATACCAAAGCTTTCAATGATTAACAGAAAATCTGACTGAAAAGTGTTCCTGAAATAACCAGAAAAAAATCCTGAAATGGATAGCATTGAATATCCTTTTCTTGCTTTTACAAAACTGTCTATTTTGAAACATTTTAAGTGCAGTTAAGTGATACGCAGATCTAGAGCTCTAAATGTTCTATATTCAAAACTAAAGATTTTGCTGGGCCAAATAACAGTTAGAGGGGTCTACAGACAGAAATCTCAACAGAACATCAAGAGAGAATTCAGAAATGGCCACAGGTGGTTGCCATATGAAGATACACAGTGCTTTTTTTCCCTAAATAAGTTCTGATATAGGATAACTTTTAAGCTAAAATTCTCTAGTTATATTTAACAATATTAATGATTATTCATTTCAAAAAAATTCAACTTTAAGATATTTTACCTATTCTATGCATTCAGAAAATTTCAATTTTCCCCTCTTTGAATCATTATTCCTTTGATTTCTCCCCCAGTTTTATTTTTTTTGTTTAACTTTTTCTCCTCATGTATCACGACGCATGAGTTATCTTTATGCATCATTTTCTGCTAGTTTTCTCTGCACTATTTGGCTTTGCATCAGATTCTCACAGCATCAGCTATCTGACTATGACCTTTAAGGTGATGAAGAATTCTATCAAAATGTTTTAATTAATTAAAATACTATGTATTTATATGGTATGGAACTGTATAATTTTCTGCTGCCTAAACCTTATCCTAAAGTAAGTGTTCCTATATATATATTTTTTTTTTCTAAAATTGACATTCTCTTAACATAACTGCCTAGGGATGCATTAGATTTCTTGCTACTCAGTTGACAGAAGGTTCTTACAAGTGTCAGAAGTTGTAGGGTTTATTTCCAACAGACTTCAGAACTGGACAATATATGACATTTCATTGTAGCATTATACCTGACCATGGTATGTACCAATATGATTGCAGACTAGAGGAAGCATCTATTGGCCCTATTCCTGTCACCAGAATACATTACGAGTTATGGAAAAAATTATAGCAAAGATTTAACTGTCCCATACCACTTGACTGCCCTACTTGGCTCCCAGTAAGCTGAGAGCTGCACAAGCAGTAATTGGAAAGCCTTTTTCCATACTTTATTTTTTTCTGCTTTTGTACTATCTGCATGACTAAAGAATGAATAACTTAAATCCAGGAGAAGACAGAACTAATTCATTCAATGAAATTTCATTCTATTTTCATAGCCATTCCTAGCCAAGTTTTTCTACTATTTTTCTAAGCTGTAGATGAAATCCTGACTCCAAACGCTATGGTAGTCAAGTGAGCTTCCTGTAGTTGTCAGCTACAGCGATAAATTCTGAGATCTGATTTTCTGTGGATGAAATTATTGAAAGATTTATTGAGAATGAATTATTCAGATTCAAATAGGTAAAAATACCTATCTGTATTCTGTGTAATAAGAATCAACATATGGAGGACAGCAGAAATATGCATGCCAGTTTATGATCAAACTGGAATCACAAGCCTGAGGAATGCTAAAAACTGGTGTTAAAAATTTGCTGATAAAGACGTACTAGACCTCCTCCAGGAAATCCTCTTTCAGTAATTACCCATGCTTCATGTTTGCTGGTGCATCTTAGAAGTTTAAAAGTCTGTTCTTGCTTTCCTCTAGATATTATTAAAACCCCAGTTCCTTTGTCCTTTCTTCATGCCATTAGACTTTCTAGACTTGTGGTGATGATTGCTTTCCATCTTCTGATGGCCATTATCCATGCAAATGATCCCTTCCCATCTGGTTTGTATCTGTCTCGAAGTGATGAATATAGACAAGGTTCTCCAGCTGAGACCTTCCCAAAGACGTATAATGAGAGGATTATTTACTATCCTATAGATGTACTGCTGTCTATAGTTCCCTCTGTGGGATTTGCTTATTGCTACAGCATAACAGTGCAGCATAATGTTGCTGGTTCCTGTTTAAATATGATTTACTGTTATACACAGGATGTTTTCTGCTGTTTAGCTAGGTATTCCCAATCCTGCAGGAGCAACTATTTCTGCAGAAGCACAGGATCTTCTACTGGTTAAATTTTGTTTTCTTTTCATCTCCTTTTTGACAAATTCATTTTGAATTTGAGATCATCTCTCAGCAGCTACTCCCAGCTTGGATGCATCTACAAATGCAATTAGTACAATCTCTATTCTTTTATCCTGCTTATTAATGAAATATTGCCCTCTTCAGAATCTCACTTGCACATCCTTCCATTCTGGTACACTGATACTTTGTCAGGAAGGTTTGCCCAGTCATTGGATCCATGCTGCAGTGCTTCCACCTAAACATTTCCAGAGTGCTTCTGAGATTTACCAGAAGTGACTTGCTTGTTTTCTGTTCCAGATTGAACATTACTCATTCAATTGCTTTTCTTCTACATTTTCAGAGTTTACTTGTTTGTTTCAATATTTTTTTAGAGGTCAAAATTAGTCTGATTATAGGTAGGAATCACAAACTCCTACTTTTTTATTCTTTCTAAAGACAGCTCCACTCTTCAATTTTCTTTATTTTCTTTATTGTTCCTGAATATTCAAAGACAATGCTATGATGATTGACATTTCATTAGCCAATTCTTTTAGTAATTTGGAATGTGTTTTAGCATACCCATCATGACAGATAGAACACAAATATCACAATCTCTTAATTTGAGTTCGCTGTCTGAAGAACAACACTAGTTGTTCAAATTACATGCTTTTACACTAATATTTCACTTTTAATTTAGTCCATTATGTGTCTGGTATAATAGTTAAATCATTTTAATCTTAAATCTAGACTGCCTAGTCCTACAATTTTCCCCATATGTCCTTCGATATATTTGCCCGTCAGGAAATCATCACTTATTTCTGCATGATACATCTCTGAAACACCACACTTAAAACATTCTCATGCAGGGACAGTGTTTTTCTATCATTCCTCTTGTAGTATGCTTTCTAATGAATAGTACAGCAGCTTAAAATGCTTTAAAAATATCTAATTTCCATGCAAATTGCCTGCAATATTGTTTGCTCACAGGATGCAATTCTCATCATCTGATTGATAGAAGGCCAGTAGCAAATCTCATTTCGATTTGTCAACTATTTTGGTATTTGGCATAATCAGACTGCTGGCTAAGAATGTCTTCTGCATCCATACTTTGGAGACAGGTAATGATGACAGACTTACTCACATAACAGCCTTTCACCCAGGAGGATTCAGAAAATATTGCAGAGAACATGGTTAGAATACCATTTGCGTTTTTGGATTGTTTTATCCACCACAATGAAAGGAGCTACGGCAACTGTTTAAGAATCTCACTCCAGGAATAAATAATACAATATATAAAGAAACACAAGAATTCTGTGTTTTGTTGAGCAAAGATATGGAAAATTTGAAAAATCTGGTATCATGTATTAACAAGGATATTCAAAAGAGTATTAATTTAATTTTATAATCTTTTGTTTCCTTTCATGGGTCAAAGGCAGTATGGCAGGTGTTGAGAGGCAATGAAAATCAAGTACTGAAACAATAGTCATAAGTTATTCTGGAATACTATATGTAAACTATTTAAAAATAATCATGCGGACTTGTGTGAGCACTGCCCTTATCTTAAAGAGAGACACCATCAGAAAATCCACAGGAATAAAATAGTAATGAAAATAAATCTGTCCCCTGGGACTTAGAATGTTTTTGGGCAATCTTGCAAAGGATGGGTGAGTGATACATAAAAGAGTATGTATACAAAAGCAGCTTTCATTTCCATATAAGTTTTATTTTCCTTAAATAAAACTTGTTCCTGAAACATCAAGACAACATCGCTTCCTCCTACCCCCGCACTAAAGAAAAAAAAAAGAAAAAGCAACCAGTGAGTTGATTGGAGTGATTTCAGAAACCTAAGTCAATGTCTACCTGAGGAAAAAAAATCAGTGATTATGACCTGAGAGAAATACCAGCAAGAACACAAAGTCCTGAGTTCTCAGACAGAAGGGCCAAGGGCAGCTAAATTCGAGTTGAAAGGTGGAGCTGGGTTGGTCCAAGTACCCTAGGTAACCAACAAAATGTCACAAGAACATTGATACTAGAAGTCAGCGGATACCATCAGAAATCTCATGGAAAGGGAAGCCTGTTCAATAACATAGTTTCCTACAACATTACAAAAAAATAAAGATCCAACATGTCAGTGATGTCATGGGAAGACAGAATGTTTAGACTTCATACCAGTATTTCCTGAACAATACAATTAGCCAGGTACAGAGATTTTGATACCAGATACTTCTTTATAGATGAGAATGTAAGAATATTCTTTTTTGGTGCTTTTGCACAGAACTGTAGAGGATAAATTCTCTTAAAAACTAATTTTCTCAAAAAGTTTGAAATGTTTGGAGGGCTTCCAGAAGCTCTGCACTGCCTAGACACCATAAAAAAGCAACAACATATATTAAAGATGAAGAACTATTTAATTTCCTTTGGATGTTGATATGTTCTCCATGTGGGATGGAGGGCACTGTGGGACACTGATCACACCCTTGGTACTGTGGTGATGACTAGTCCTAATTATTTCAGAAAAATTACCGCATCTTTTATCCAGAAGAAGAAAAGGGAGAGTAATCACATACTAGACCCAAATTTAATTGCATCTTAAACATGGATTAGGCAAAAAATATGTGTTTTAATTCATGGTTAACCCATGCTGTTTATAGGTCCTTTCTTTCTATTACAGAACTGCAGTACCTCCTATTGTGATTACTATTACCCCAGTGGGTTTTCTCAATGTATCTCCAGGCACCACACTCAGTATGATAAACTTTTTAGGCTGTGCTCCTTCACTGGGTCTGCTAATGGAGAAATTCCAGCAGCCCCCTTCTGAGGGTTTTGTGTAAAAGAGTAATGGTTGCCTTGTTGAGGGGAAAAAAAGAGCTATTTAGAAAAGTATGTTCTTGTAAGCCAGTCCTGCAGAGCCTAAGGCAGGGGGGATGCAGATGACCAAACCACTTTTCAGAAGCTTTTATGGATCATACACTGTGTTACAATGGGTATTAATGCAAATTATAACTTCTAGTTATTCTACGTAGCCCTCAATAGGGAAGATAAAGCAAGATTTTCTTTTATTCAGGTTAGTATTCTACCACTCAAAATTTGTGCTTCGTGACTATAATGCAACTAAATATTTCTGCGTTATTTCTATAAATGAAAAAAAAAAAACCAACCCAAACTCAGAAAAAAATCCCTTTAAAAAGAAAGCACAAAAGCATGCAACTACTGGTGGAATAGAAAGTACAGACAAGAGAAGGGGAAGAATGAACTCTTTGTAAGACTGAAGAATGTAGGAATATAAATTTGTGGCTATAACTAGCCATCTTGAGTCCTTTGGTAATGTAAGAATTTAAAAGTAAGTTTCATGTCTTTTCAGGGTGAGGGATGTTGGGTGAATACCAAGTTCCTGGCAAGGAGATGGAGTAGCTCTGCCAATCACCTTCTGGCTTACCCTGGACAAGCCAGGTGGAGCTAGAGCTGCCCTGACTAAGGTGACCTCTAACATGACTTATGGTCCTTGAATTTGGGAAACACAGCCAGTGAGAAGTAGAGCAGAGCACAAAACTTTGGTGATGGGGTGCTGAGTTCATGAGGGGTTGCTCACAAAACTGCGTGTATTCTCATGCTTAGACCTAGCCTTTGTCTTCACATTTTTGCAAGACCAATGCACCTGAGAGAAACAGATTTTTTTTTCCCCAGGATGTTACCAGGACTCCCCTTCCAATACCAGTAGCTGGAAGGTTCTCTCCTGCTTTTATGTCATACACAGATTATCAATTTTCAGAATTCAACCTCAAAATATTAAAAAGGGACCTGTCATAGAGTTTCATAACACATACTTCTCTTATATGTAGGGTAATGACTTATCATGTATCAGCCTGAAGAAAAAGTTATTTCCTTGGTCCATGGTTAGACTAAGAATTATCTTGCATTCCTTATGCATGTGAAACTTATTTTAATAAGAAACTTTGAAGTATCTGAGCAATAGGATCACACTCTATTAAAAAAGCACATTATTATTGAAGTATTCACACTAGGAACTGCTATGCTGTACTCAAGGAACTTGGTATCTTTCCTGAAGTTATATTAAAATCCTAATAGATCTGGGAACTTTTCTTCAGTTCTACTACTGTATTGGACTTTAGTTAAGACTTCAGAATATTTAGAAAATGAAAGTGATATAAATACAATTTGTAATACCATGTTGGATATAGGACAAATCTTATTGCTCTTTTTTCTTCTGCAGAAAAGTGAACTGCCTATTTTTGATTGTCTTGGCATTGTTAGGTAGGAATACAGGAAATCTGGAAAGAAAGACTGTGATGTTGGGTTTAATTTTTGATTTGTTTGGTTGTTTTTTTTTCTGAGACAATATTGAAATGCCCTGAAGGTTTTATAATGTGTGTGCCAGAAAGATTCACTGAATTGCTAATGACCTGGTGGGTTAGAGATTCTGAAGGCAGACTTGCTTTAAAGCAGAGGCTGTGACAGACTTACTGAACATTGAGTGGAAAAATGTATTAAATGAGCAGAGAGCATTTCTGAGCAAAAGGAAATCCCTTCCACTTTACACAAAATAAAGTCAAAAGCCTATTAAAAAATGTAAAGACATCATCTTGAAGGGATCCGAGACTGTAGAGGAGACTTTTGTGACTGCTCTTCTCTCAGAAAGACCATCTTACACACAAGCTTTGTGGGGGAAGATGTTGAACAAAGGACACAAAATTCGCCCTCTCTGCACAAGTGTCAAATGGTAATAGCTGACAAAGTAAATGAAATGTAACATGGACACCTACAGACTCGAAGGTAAGACAAGGTGACTTGGGCTGTGACATGAATAAATAGCTGAAACAACACACATTTCCTGTCCTCTGAAATGTCACCTTGTCTGGCACACTGCTGGCCCCAGTCCTGCTTCTGCTGAAACGCCCTGTCACTGCTACACCACACATATTTAGATTACAAGTTTTGGGTACAAAGTCTTCCACCACCAAACACCCATTAGCCTGTACAGAAGTTGTGACAGCCATCTAGGAAGCACAGGCAGGAATAATTATCCTGGGAATTCACAATAGGAAAAATAATAATTAAAGAGGAAGAATAGGACAGATCAGTTCTCACCAGAAAGTCTTGCTCATAAATTCCCATTTCTGAGCTTCTCTTGGTAAAGATACAGATGACTATTCTTCCTGAACTTAGGATCATTCTCTCTCCTTTATTTCCACTAGAAGAAAATTAAATTGTTATTTCTTGAATTAAATTTTTTAGTAGTTAGCCTGGATAACATATATATTGCATCTGTTAAGGAGAAGAGAAGGAATGATGTGCACTTAAAATGAGCAAAAATCAGTGTGTTCCAAGCACGAGAGCTCAGATATTTAATGGATATCTGGATATCTTCCAATATAAATGCAATAGATTTTAGCATCATCTGGCTTCCTCATCCTCTTTCCAGTAGATTTTTATCCTGCCTTATTTTTTCTTTTAAATTCATGGATTTCAGATAATCATAAATTCCATTATGCACAGTGCAAATTGTATATACTTAAATATTGCCATAATCTTAAAATGCTATATTAGATTTATTTAGCATAATTATGGAAATAATATTTTCTGAGCTGCAAAATGTATTTTTTTACCAAAGACATTTTAAACACATAATTCCAAACAATAAGGAAGAAAACATTTGGAAAAGCTTAAAAAAACATTGTATCTAAAAGAAAGATTTAAAAATTGTAGAAGTTCCTATCCATCCCTATTCTTGCAAATACTTATTTATTTTTTCTGTATTCCAGTTCAGGCATTTCACCTTTTGACTTCAGCACTGAACTGGATTGCTCATGCCAGCCATGCAGGGTGATTTTATAACTCTGCATGTCCTTACACTACCAAAGTCATGTGTATGTGCGGGTTCGTGTGCGTACAACACTTATATAAATAGTTTTTCTATTTTATCCCTAATCTCTTTAAAGCCTAATCAGGATAATCTGAAATTCTGACATTTTTATCTAGGAATCTCTTAGATGACAGTGGAGCTGAAGCATGAAAATAAAATAGGAGCTGGACTTGCAGGATCAATACGCAAGACAAACATATCTTGCGAATGGATGGCAATTCCATTAAAAAAACATGCTGCAAGCGGAAGACAAAGGTTTTTCTTCCTGTTACATGTGGATTATTATCAATAAGCTTTCATTAAAAAAAAAACAAACAAAAAACCAAAAAAAAAAAAAAAAAAAAAAAAAAAAACAAAAAACCCCAAAAAAAAACANNNACCCAAAAAACCCCACAACAAAACAAAAGCACAAAACCTCTGATTATTGTCAAGGCAGAAATGTTTTGGCTGCCATTCTTGCCATGACTGTGATGGATGTGAGCTGGTAGCAGTTGAGCAGAGGTACAAGTGAATGGATTGTGGAAGACTTTTGGTGCGTGTGTGCAGCTGTGTATTTTGCTATGACCCTTAAACTGTTTTGAAATTGAAGTTATCTATTATGACAAGAGAGCTGATCAACTTCTTATCAGGCAGCTTTGTGGCTGAGGAAGATCCAGAACCCAGTGACAGGATCACTGAAGAGGTTGAACTCAAAGTGGGAACAGCTGAGGACAGGGCACACATTACAGCTCCTTGCACCTCTGTGCCTGCCCCTCTGGCACCAGTGCAGGCTTCACCGGGTGTTTGGCTCAAACCAGCAGGACCCATCTGCTGTAAACCAAACAAAAAGCATTTCACATGGCTTTTCCATTCATATCCTGCTGACAGCCTGGGAAAGCTTATGAGCCACCTCTCAGCTCAACAGTGACGGTTTCTCAATGCACAAGCACTTGACATTACTTTGCAATGTTATACAAAGGTGAAAAAAAGGTCTTGTTACACATTAGGAAACTATCTGTATGCTTATATGTATATGTAAGTATATATATACGTGTATTTATGTGCAGAGGTGTAAATATTGTTCATATTTCACATCTCTGCCTTAAGTGGACATGACAAAGAAAGCTTCCAGTACATCGGCCAGCTGAGTGAGACTACATAATAATCCAAATTACTTGCCACAGCTTTCCTCTCAGTGACTCAGACCAGCCCACTGGGTGGAATCACTACCAAGGCACATGATCCACTTTTTCCTGCGGAAAAATTCAATACCATGCTTTTCTTCCAATGCATCATGATACATTATCCTCTCTTAGCATCTGTGGTATTACCTGCAAGTATTTGTTGAAGAAGTTTAAAGGAATAGATAAAACAATGAAGCAACATTTCCTATTAAAAAAAAAAAAAAGGAAGAAGAAAGCAATTTCTCCCTTTTCCATTAAGATCAAAAAAGAAAAATATGAAGCAGAGCTTGCTATAATTTGAAAGGTGCCTTGAAAAACACAGAATACTAAGTAATTCTTGCAACCTTATTAGAAGCAAAGCTAAGGAATCAGCAACAAACCCTATAAATATTAAAACAAGAACAAAATTATAAATTTCCAAGCATTTTACCCATGTTTGAAAGCAAGCAGGCATATACATCTGGAAATGGGAGCTCTACATTTATGCCACATTTAAAGGACCAGAAATTCCTCACTCAAAAGACACCTGGGGAAAATAATTGAGATTCCTTGAAAGAGAAAAAACATATGCTGGAGCCTTCAGGTGGAGTTCCAGTGGTTGTCATCCAGCTCTAGAGGTGGGGGAGCTCCTGTTCCTGCCTGCCAAGGGACAGGTTTTGGCCTGCAGCAAGGATCTATGGAAACTCTGCTATATCTAATACCAAGAAATTTCAGTGTCTGACACTGAGATGTTATAATAAAATGAATTAGAAAATTAAGATAAAGTAAAAATTATCCTGCTTTCTCCACTTCTTGCCTGATAATTAGAGATATTATCGCTTAGTTAGGACTATTAGCACTTTCTTAGCACATATTCTGTTATCAGACTATGCCTTCCAGGAGTATGTTCTCGTTTTCTTCCTTTCTTTTTGTACCTTCCCCACTGACTCTTGCCTTCGTTTCTGAAATGCTGAGCTATTTTACTGCATTTTTCAGGAAGATGCTGAAAATATGTCATCATTAAAGAACTACTTTCCAAGAACACCAAGTATTTCAATTCCATTTCTAAACAGACCTCGAGTTGCATAAATATGGGGAGATACTTTCCCTTCCCCCTATAAAACAAACATCTGATATCTATTTTGCTTTGTTTGCTTTCTTCTTTCCTATCTTTCTCATTCTAAAATAAATATCAGTCAGATTTGCTTGCCACTGATATAACAACTAACAGTGTTATTAATATAAAAATGGTCCCTTACAAAAAAAAAAAAAAAAAACCCGAAACAATCCCCACCAAAACCCACAAAGGAGTAAACAAATAGATCTTGTGCTGATGAAATGATCCATAACATACTAAAACCTCCTTCAGGCTAAAACCAATCCACATTTCATTAACACTCTCTGCTAATCAATGGATGATATCAATAAATGGAAATTTACCCCAGTCATAGCAAAGGAATGAACAGAAAACCCAAACACAGCTTGCTGAAGTGGGAGTTATATTAAGAACAACTTAACAAGGAGCTCCTGGGCCTGCCTTATTTCTGACTTTATTCTGTATTTTCCACAATGTTCCTCTCAGGATGTGTGGTGGATTGTAGTTTTGTTGCAGTCGTGAAAAATGCAGATGCAGGTGAGGACTGAGCTGCATCATTACTGACACACATCTTCATTTCTGCTGGTGTTACTGGTACCACCGAGGGTTGTGTGAGCCCTGATGCCTGCAGCTGGCACCGACAGGGATCCGGGTCTCCTATGATCTGCTGGAGCTCTGGGACCTGCTGAGGTGTCCTGCTGAATTCCAATGGAGGGAAAGGGTTGAGGGCACACAAGACACCCCAAAGCAGCCAGACCTCTCCTGCCTGCACAGGCAGCACCAGTGGGGCAGTGGCACCCTTTTCCTGCCCCCACTGCCACCCTGCATGCCTGACTGCTGCGGAAAGTGATGGGCATCCCTGTGTATTGCTAACAATTAATGGTACTGAAATCTAAATGTAAGTAGCAATAAATACATACAAAAGAGAATACGGAATTGATCTCTTCCTCTTTAAAGTACTTAAGACATGTCAAAGCATTCAGAAGGCAAGATATAATTTTCTGTAGGAAATGCACTTTGTCTGTGGGGAAAAAAATGGTGAAAGTATATACTTTACAGTGAAAGCATAGCTGTCGGATCTGGAGTACATTTCAAGTCAACTTGCCTTCGCACTGAAAGAGAAAACCCCTGCCTTTCACATGCTTCTGATGGCATTTTTTGTAGTTTTTAACAACGTGGAATTTGGCAGTGAAAGAATGTCATGTATCTGCCAAGAGGCAAGATGCTGAAGAAAAGGAAAAACTTCTGAAAAAGGTTTAGAGCTTATTTACAGCTCATAAGACCTTTCCCCCAGGGGTTCCCAGAGAGTGCATCAGTGATACTTCTTAATGTAGAAGTCCAGTAGAACAAAAGAACATCATTTCAGGCAAAGTGAAATAATAACTGATTTTTGTCTTGGACTCTCCACTGTTCGACTTATACTACAAAACATTTCAAGTATTAAATAAGGGAAGATTATAAAGACATCTAGAGAAAAAAATACTCTTTGATCTTTCAAGAAATCATTTTCCAAGGTAGTAATAGAACTTCAAATACAGTCGTTATTTTTTTTTCATAGCTCTATTTTATGTAGAAGACTTGCTTACTCCAGTCTGTAATTTTCTTCCTCTTATCTTCTGCATAAAACCCCCAAATAAACAAACAAAAAAACCCCACAAAAAGCTCTCAGCAATGTAACTTTCAGTGAGTTAACAGAAGTTGCAGTTTACTTGAGTAGGGTGAGGAGAAATATTATAAAAACCACATAGTCATTCCACCATTTTTCATTTTCTTTTTCACTAAAAAAGAACATTTTTTAACAGCGCATCCAGAACTGCAGTTCTGTAAGGGTAAATATAGACATCTAGCCATGGCAACAAATTTAAAGGTCCTCCTTCTTGGCAGTATAATTTTTTTCTCAGTTTTGTGATGTTGCTTGACATCTTCCAGATGCTGAAGCACCTGGTTTGCTAGAGGGAGCTGATGAAAACAAGTAAAATTACAACAGAACACATGGAAAATGAAGGAATTAATAACTAAATTTTTTAATCCAAAATGACTGAGATGGAAACTGATTTGCAGTATTTGAGGTGAAAGAAAATGCAGTAGAGGTGGACAAAGGCCACAAAGGGTTGAAAATGCTGCTCAGCTTCACGTACAGAATTATCCATTAAATGACAGTATGTACACATGTGTTATATGCAGAAATTTATATAATGTTCTTAATGATTAAAGAATGCCTTCCTGTATCTGCAGATGCCAGATCAAGAGAGAGAATAGAAATATATTTCATTTCTGTTGCTTTGAGGTATGAATGTAACCATAATTTCTTACTGATATTAGGGTGGTTTTAACCTTTCAAAATCAGAAAAATAAAAATCACATATGGGCCCATTCTAAGGAAACAAAGAATGCAAGCAAAGGTTAAATTTGTAAATACTGTAGTAATGACATACTATACTATACTAATTATATACTGTGATTCCTTTAAAGGACATGCCAAGTTTACTAAATGCAGCTTGAGTTCCTGCAAACTGCAGGGATGAGAAGATAGCTCAATAACCCGTAATTCAGAAGTTAAAATTTTACTCAGTCTGTGATCCCTCTCATTACTTGATTTGCCAGTTGTGGGCATTTACGAGAGAGCAGTTCCCGAAGCCCCTATATTTTTACAGTTGTGTACAAGTTGTTTTGTTTTGTTCCAGCGCCTCCAATGGAAGGCTGCATGGCACTGTGTGACGTCCAGGCAGTGGCACAGATTGGAGTGGAGTTCAGGAGTAACCGTGGTTATGTCTTTAAGCAGAGGTTTCTTTCCTCCACTGCCGTGACCCAGCAAGCCGCTGGGCTGCCAGGTCCAGGATTAGACCACTACAATGAGCTGGAGGGGCTTTTCATACATGGAAATCCTCACCAGCACTAAACCAAACAAGGTAATGTTGAGTCAAAAGCAGTACATACAAACCCTTCCCACTCTTCAGAAGAGAGAGCCAGTGTTCCCACATACATTCTCCTTCATAACTCATCTTAAAGCCCTTTCTCTTGCTCCAAGGCTGTGGTTAACCATTTGTGTGCTAGGAATAAAATAACTTTTCATGTAACATTTTTTCTGGAACTTAAATTAAAGTGCCTTGGTCTTAAAGGAAAAAAATATTTTTTGAAGAAAGGTTCCACAAGGTAATTTCCTTCAATAACTATGAACACTGCATAAATTATGAAAGAACATGTGTGTTAATGTTATGCTTGATTACACAACCCTGATTTTTCTAAAAATGTGTATGAAACTTAGTTGTCTTTCTTTGCCTGTAAAATATGTGAGTAATTGCACATTAACATAAAAATAAAGTGAAGTAAGAGATTTAATTAATAAACTACGAAAGTTAACTTATTTCTTTAAGCACAAGAAATGAACCCACTAGTAAGACTTTAAAACTTTTATGTCACATTATATTTCCCTGTTCTGCATTTGCAGTCTGCATCAATGAGAAGGCATGAAGAGTGCTTTCCCTCTGCACAAACCTTTCGTCTGCACTCTTTGAGGCTCTTTTGTAGACGACATGAATTCTTTTAGGTGTATTTCAGTTTTATATATATAGCTGACTGAAAAACACTTAGCTGGAGCAAATAGTTATGATGTCTGTGCACACTCTCCTGAGTCAGAATTGAGGCCCTCTCTCTCTCCTGGATTCATCTTGCTTGAGAGGTAACTTCCAGGGAGGAAGATGTACTTTTCCTCTTGCAGCAGGGCAGCAGGGAGATTTGAAGGTACTGAACAGTCATAGCAAGACTGGGGTACCAAGCATTGCAGTCTCCTGCAGGCTGCTTTCCCAGTGAGAAAGAAGAACTCACTGAAGCCTGGGCATAGTGCAGGATTGCCACCTATGAACAGGAGATTGCAGCTGCCCTGGACAAATGGAAGCTGCATGTGCTGTACTTCGCTATCAACCCGCACTATTGGAAATCCACACTTATCAGCAACCCGCAGCAAAATCGACTTGACAGCTAGAAAAGTGGCCTGGTGGTGACAAAGAGGAAAGCTTTGGATGGAAACAGAGATTGACCTCCACAAGGGAGGAGAGGAAATGAAGGTTTTTTCAGAAGTGGAAATACTGAGATTGAGAATGACAAGACTTTGAAGGAAAACATATACTCCCTTCCTACCTCGGAGCAATAAATCTTAAAGTAGGTGTCACCTGATGGAAATTCCCTCCACCTTACATGGCTTTTGTGGGAAGTTCTGGTTTGTTGTTACCAAGAATTTCTATAATCCTTTGTTCAGATGATGTGAACCATCACAGAACCATCTTTATTTCTTTAATTACTCAAAATCTTTCATAATAGCCAGAAGATGTGTGTTCCACATTGGATGTTGCAGGGTGTGTTTCTGCATTTGTTAATACTGAAAGAATATTATTTATTTTTTTACCCTTTTCTGGTATAGGCTAGGTAGCTTGTGGAAAAGATAATAAGGTAAAAATTAGATAGGTATACTCAGGGAGGTGGGATATGATGTAAATGGACTTTACTGAGTTCACTGGCATAAAGATAGCTCCTTTACTGGTAGAAAAATGACAGTTTTCTCCATCTGTCTGCTCTCAGAAAATTGTATACAGCCCCACTGCCTTTATCCTCCCAAGCAGTGGAATATGTTACTTGGAAGCTGTCATTCACACAAAAATAATATTTCCATGCCTGTCACCAATAACCATAATTCTGTTAAAAAAAAAAAAAAGCCCTGAGGTGCTATCCTTTAGATACTTTTAAACAGCATTCTGTGAACCAAAATGTATATTTTCTGTGTGAATTCTCTAGAGGAAATATTTCCAGTCTTATTTACAGATATGAAAATACAGTGGTTAAAATTTTAAGTCTATTTAATTTTCTGTTGTAAAATGGAAGTATTAGTGGTTGTCTGCAAGAGCATATGAACATTAATAGCAAATGAAAGCTCCATAAATTGCCATGATTAGAGCTAAAACCAACAAACAAGTGCAGGTGGGCTGGTTTTTATGGATAATGAAAATTTGAGTTGTGTTTTGAGTTTGAAGCAAGTATATTGACCCAAATCTGTGCCATCCATCTGTTTGATGCCAAACTGAGTTTGAAATTGTTCTTTCTACCAATGTTTGCCATACTTTTGAATGCTAAATTCCACTACAGAAAATTGAAACCAGCTGTGCCTTCTTTCATCTCACCCATATGCTCTAAAATCTTTGCCAAATAAGCTCCATAGCTTTTCCTGGTAGGATGTCTTCTCTCCTGTTGTTCTTTTGAGCAATGAAACAGCTATCAGAGCCGGAATTTGGATGCCATCAGTGACTGGATTAACATATAGAGGAATTATCTCCATAGCTGGAGAGGTAGCTGTTGGGCTCTGCAGGAGCAGCATGGCCTTGATCAGTGAAAGTACATGGGGTGAGTGGTACAGCAGCACATGAAACACATGGCAGCATCAGCATAGCTATCTTTTGTCCGCACTGCTGGGTAGTTTTCAGAGCAGATTTGGATCCTGAGGAAGGCCAAACTGCCTGGAGAGGTTGTGCTGTCTCCATTTTTTGTGGGGTTCAAGACCCAACTGCATAAAGTCCTGATTAACCTGATCTAATCTCAAAGATGATTCTGTTTTGAGCAGGAGTTTGGACTACAGGCCTCTTGATGTTCCTCTTAACCTGAGTTATCTGGTAATTCTGTGATTCTGGGATGTATCTGTAGCCATGCTTGGGGTATTTTCTTAGCAACAATAATAGAAAGGATTTTTATGTGGTCAAAATATAACCATTTTCCTGTCTTTTCTGGCACAAAAATGTTCATAACTTCAGAAACAACCATGGTCCATTTTAGTAATAAGCTGTACTTTATGTAGAAAAGCTAAGACCATGTTCACAATGGAACAGACCATGCAAGAAGCATGGCCATGGAGCAGAAAACTATCTAGCTGCCTTAGTTTTTACTGCTGGTTTCAGATAGGTATTGCAGCCTACCATTGGGTCTGTGAAAAAACTTTCTACCGAGGTGAAGCTGTGCTCTGAATCAGGAAGAGATTCAAGGCTGAAGATCTGAAAAACCCTAGGTTCTAGGATACAAAGATAACAATCTTAAATATATTTTGGTTCCAGAAGATTTTGAAATTTTTTTATTTGTTTCTACCAAGGGTTACAAAAAAGTTCACACCATGATAAGGACTCAATTCGAGTACACTTGTACAAGTTGACAGGAGTTTCAGGTTGGGAACACTGAAGGTCTGCATAGGATGTTCCTGCCAGTATGAGACAGATTCTGTGCCATCCCCAGCCCATCCCAAGAAGCTTGGTGACACAGTTGCTTGAATTCTGGAAGGGCCTTTCTAATCTTCTACCTGCACTGAAAGTTTCCCTGCAGGTAAAAGCAACAGCTCTGATAGTTCAATGTAAATATCTTTGTTCTGTCACTCCTGTATCTCAAAAATTGAAATAAAAGAGAATTTACACCTAATATTCACCATCAACAAATATTCACCAGCAGGTTAACTTCTGTCATTTGTTCTCTGAAGGCAATGTCAGCATCTTCTTTCATGTGGAAGGGCACCTTATGAGCTTCTGTGGAAGTGAGTTAAAGCTTAGCTAGCTAGCATGAGTATGAGTAATCGCTCTCTTACTACAGCTTACTTTAGTCTTCATAAGAAAAATACTGCTACATGGGTTTCAAAGAGAACATCAAGTACAAGAAATTTTTATGGAATTAGGTAACAGAATTGTGTCATCTACCTTTATGAACTCATTGTCTTTTCAGAGGATTATTATTTTTTCTGCTGTTGCCCTACTGCAATATGATATCCTTTGATGATGATAGGATTTTTCATGTAGTCAGACTATGTGATAATTGACTGTATACACTGAGTATTCTGCACCCACTAGAGTAGAAGGGAAATGGGATGAATTGTGTCTAGTGGCAAGGCCTCTCTGAGGAGACAAAAAGTTTTTGTAACTAAAATTTCAAGAAGCTCTTGGTAAGGAGACATGCCAATTTAAGTGCAAATTATTGAAAAAAAAGTGCCATAATGACCAGGCTAAAATGCAATGCTCTGCAATTTGTTTTGACAGTGCCCCAAAGGACCAAATAAATGAAGCTCGGAAGAAATTAATTTAGTAGAAAATGTTAAATTGAATGTAGGGCACATTGTCTAGTTTTTGTGCTCAGAAAAAGGGAATTAAGAGTCCGGTCTCCTTTTCCCAATAATACACCTTTCCCAAGCCATTTAAATAAAGATTTTATTAAGGTTATTCTTACAGCATTATATTTCACACCTCTCAGTGGTTTAGGAGGTCCAGTTAAATCATCTGTGGATTGTAAAATTTTGAACACCAGTACAAGTAGCAAAATCAAGCCTTGAAACTATTTGGACATCAATTCACACATTTTTAAAGTTGTGGCCCTGTTGGCTGTAATCAGATGTTATTGATGAAAATAAGCTTAAGCCAAATAACTCGATTTAAAGAAACAGTAGAAATAGGTTGGATACTATGTTTTTAGGATAGGCACTTCTGTTTTCCCAGTCCCAATCTTCTCCTTTTTAGCACATGCAAGAATTAAACAAAATGTTCTCTATATTTCATTTTGAGTAATGGAAAATCCAAGGCTTTTCTGAGACTCCTCTTACAAATAACACCATAACCTGTAAATAAATTATCCTCTCTCACAGAACTGCTATGTGCTTTCATAAGAGAATGCTGAGTACTTTCCTGGAAAGCTTTTTAGGCACCAGATCAGAACAGAAGACACAATTGGCTCTTTGTAGCTGACTTTATTACTCATTTACTACTTCCTTATTATGTTTACAGGATTATATCTGCTTCTTTTCATTCATATTTTTTTTTTATTTGACACATAGGGTAATTTCTCTCTTTCTTTTCATTGTCAGTCTTATTTGTGTTGTTTGTTTCTGCTTCTCTCCCTTCTTGTGACTTGTTAACAATGGACAGCATTCCTTACCTTCATCAAGCAGAAGATTTGTTTTCTTGCTTCATCTGCTTCTGTATTTCAGAACTTGAGCTGTTTTTCTTTCTCCTGGTTTTATTCACAAGAGCGGAGCAGTGATTACTGCTCAGTGGAGGACAGCACTCTGGGCCTCTTTGCTCTGCTGATTGCCTGAAGGACTCACTCAGTACCAATGACCTGCAGCCACTCACCTTAAGCTGTAGCTGTTCAAGGAAAGCACGTGTTAAATGCTTTTTGCCAGAGGGATTTTCTTCATTCCTTTTGAAAAATCTAAGACCCTATCCAAGGAAACAATGAGCCATGTTGGCCAGATTAACACACAGACACAGATCTACTCATAGATTTGTGCTGTTTCTGTACACGAATGTTCTACCATGACACCAGTGACAGTCTTTGGATTTTCTTCCAAAAGAAATCTTAATTGAGAAGTGAAGCCAGAAGACCTGCTACCAGATTTTTTGCTTCTTGTCTCCAGCACAAGTCATGTTGAGGCCACAGACTCCTGTAGAAAGCCAGAATAAGAAAAAAAAAAGAGCCCAGATGTGTGTTTGAGTTTCCCCATATGTCAGAGAAGATAATGTTCATTTTCGTAACGCAAATCTTTAAGTAAACCTACTTCTCAGATGTGCTTCTGTGGTGTCCTCCTTCAAATCTGCTGTCCATATGGATAGGAGTACAATACCAGATAAACAAGTGAAAATACTGTTGAAAGTTTGACCACCTGTATGTCAAAATTTTACTGAAAAAAGGCTATCTGTGTTCTGATAGTCCTCATCTCTCAGTTATTCAAATGCTCGTAAGTTAACCCTATGTTACAAAACCAGAGCGATCATCAGAAGAAATTTTATTACCAGTCAACACTCAGGACACAGCTCTTATATTTCCTTTGCAGTGTGAGGGGATGAATGTCATTGTTTGACATTCTTCAGCTGTGGCACTAGTACTTTAGACACAAGGATTTAATGACGAAAGAAAGCGAAACTGTTGTTTAGTTTAACTTGTGCCATGCTGGCAAGACTTGGGATGACATTTTTCATTTCAAGCTCAGTATTACTGTGTAATACTGCCCCAAGTAACTCCACAAGCTCTGAAACAACAGAAGCCCAGCTTGCTAGGCTTTCATGCCCTGAGGCCCACAGCAGTGTCTGATTGTCGAGTAAGTGTGAGGTGAAGATGAAGCTGACGCTAATAGTGTCTGTTCACCTATTTTCAGGACAGGCTGTGGAATTTTGTGGAAATTGGTCACTGGCTTTACAGATGACAAACTCAAAACAGACCAGTAAGCAGAAATATAAGGACTAACAGTAAGAGTAAACTCACATAAAGGCATTTTCTCTCGGAATTGAATCTAAAAATCTCTAAGACTTACTAGTGCCATTAGAAAAACCAAAAAAATAGAGTGAGAAGTGGTACTGAGGGCTTATGAATTCCAGCAGATTTTTAAAACTAAACTAACTTCTCTAAGCATATTTAACTTCCCATAACTGATTTTCAATAGTCACGTCAAAATATCTTCTTTTTCTTTTTATCTGTCTGCCCCTCTACACCTCTATGTGTCTATCCATATATCTAGATAACTCTAAGAAGAGTATCTAAAGGATTGAGTAAAATTCTGCTTTTACAGTAATTTTAGTAATGAAATAAATGAGGATTTTTGCGGTTTACCTGACTATCAGAAAAATTCCTGGCTTCCATCCACCAACCAGAATAGATTTGTTTGTCCAGTTTGCTTTGTCTACAAAATTAGGCTAATTTCTTTTTAATGTTTTCCCAAAAATCTGACCTGTTCGTCAGGATGTTTATCCCTTTGAATTCAGCCCGAGCAGGAACCCATTACCATTAGTCCTGAACTGTTCCTGAAGCCAAGTATAACTAAATACAACTAAGCATAAGGTAGCAATTGCTATAGTTGTCCTAGATCATCCTTTAGAATCCTTTTCTTCTTAATTAAGCAGTTTAAAAATAGAAAGAAGGAATATGCCATAGAAATGTACTACAGCTTGATTCTTGGCAGTGGGATTTGCCTTCAGACTACATGCAATCAGTGTGAGTCAGCCTGAATCTTACAAGCATATAAGATTGAAAGAGATTTCTCTGCATTAAATTAATAGTATGAAAGCTATTATCAAGAGTTGAAACGGAACCCAAACTTTCTGGCCAGCCACGAGATGAAGTTAGAAAATAAGAAACAATAAAACCCAAGCAAATCAACCATGTTCTCATTAAAGTCAATGGACATTTTGTCATTGGCCTTGGTAGGAATGGGATCTGTCCCAAATTCTTCACTTCTCGCACTAGAAAAAGGAAACTGAATTTCATGTTGACATTTTCCCACTCCTAATCTCATTTCCTCATTTTCCTCTCTCTTCCTCAAACTTAATTCTCCAGGGACCTTCTGAACAAAGTAGCAAGTATGAGTGGAGGGCTACAGAAAGGATGTGATAAGGCACATGCAAGGCCACTTAAGTTTTGCTGGTTATTTGCTGCATCAATGTGCTGTGCTTAGAGCTTACAAAACTTTGCTTTACTTTAGTCTAGACTGTGTCTGACATAGATCCAGGTATTTTACAAACAAACAATATCATCTTCTGACTGGCTGCTTGAGTGGGTAATTTTCACCTCAGTGGTAAAAATGGGAAGATATTTTAATACCACTGAAAGCACTGGGGGGCAGTGTGATATAGGGAAGCATACATTGGCGCAGCTGCTCTGCCATCTGCCTGGGGTGTCAGTTCCAGGAGGGACTCCTGGCTTTGTCTGGCAGCTCTGCTGTACCTCCTTGGCTGGCTGAGAGTATGAGCGTGTGCTCTGCCTCTTCTGGGAGGATGAGACACTGTAAAGTAAACTACAATTTAATGTTAAGAGAGTCTGACAGTCTAAAAGGTTTGACTTACTATGAATGTGCTCTGAATAGGTGGATGCTTGTTTCCCTGTAGGACCATATGAACCGTGAAAACAAAAAGAGTAGTCTCTGTGCTTGGGCCGGTGACTGTGTCTGGACAGAAAAGCAAATCTTGTCTATTATTTCTGAAGTATACTTCTTCCTGACATCAGAATATGAAGAGTGTTATAAATTGTTATCATCTGTTGCATGTTTTCTACTTGGGTTCTGCTTGTTTGTTTGTTTGTTTATTTTCAGTTTATTATTTCTTATCTTTCAAAAAAGCAAGCAAACAAACTAATCAACTTTATCTAATCAGCTAACCTGGTAAGCAAACAAAAGGGCTGTACACACAGGGGAAACAATATACAAACAAAACATTTCCCAGAATGTGCTTATGTAAGTTATTGATTTTTCTTTTTAACATCAGAGGGTACTGCTGTTCTTGTTGGCCTTTTAATTCAGAAAGCTCTTCCCTGTAGGACTACACCGGAATTTCTAAATTATTCAGAGAAATAATGGAAACCTGGTGTTTTTTTGAGCAACCAAAATGTCTAATGCTGAGGTTTTAATTCTATAATTGAAATCAGTCATTCATAACCATGATCTTTACAAACAACTTTTATCTGAAAAGAGTACTCTAAAGGACTACAGTATTATAGGCCTAGCAAAAAATTCCCACATTGATTTTCTGGTTCAAGAGCAGGGGAGCTGTTACTACTTTAATAATGAAATGAAGGCTACCTAGAAATGGTGTTGAAGGGTAATTTCCACTCAGGTATATTAGAAGAAATTCTCACCTTGGGGTTGTCTACATGACATAATGTATTATGCAATGTATGAATTAACTTGAATATGAAAGGCAGTACGGTTATAGTTTCAAAGAACCCTTTCATATGGTGCACTGTTTCTAGTCTTCAGCCAAAGGTCGTATCTTCAGTCAGTCACTTTTTCTCCTACAGTGTATCTAAAATAATTCCAAAAGCAAGAGATGTGATGCTGTCTCACGCCCAATAGCCCTGCTGTTGTTATTAACTCCTTGACAACATCCATAGCTGCACCTATGTTTTCCAACAGACAGATAAACCTGGAAAAGGGAAGAAAGTGTTGAGTGCAAAGCTTTATTCAAAAAAGAACAATCATGGCTCCATAAGTCTTTCCTGGAGTATGTAAGGCTTCCCTAAGCCAGCAATGGAATGAAACTGAACATCTCTTTTTTTTCCATTTTTTGTTTTCGAGAGCTTTTACGCAAAATGAAAACAAAACCAAACAAAGAAGCCTAAGAAAATTGCCCATATTACTATGATATTATTGCTATCTTTGTGGTAAACCTTTAAGGAACATGTTCAAACTTGACTCATGCAAAATAGACATTTTAGAGGGTCTTGATTTTGTAGTCAGGCCATACTCCTGCTTTGGATCTTATTTCCACACATAATTTTAATTGTCTTTTGCTATTTAAATGTCTTTTATATAACTGTATGTAAGTATATAAAGATAGAATGTGTTGTCATATATATGCTGTATGTGCCAGAAAACAGGCTTCATATGGAAATGTATATGGGGTTAAACAAGGATACTGTCATCTTCTGTCTTTTATGGAGGAAACACCTGAAAGCAGAAACTGTGATGAAGACTGGCACTGCCAGAAATATAGCCCATATTCTGTAAGGTGCTGAGCAGGGATAGAGGGAGGTTGTAGCCAGCAGAGACAGAAAGATATTCAGCAGCAGTAAGTTAGGGGGTTTTGGCACTGTCAATATTATTGGCTGACCTCGTATTTCTGAATAATACCCAGGAACCCACCAAATGAGAAAAGGGCTACAGCAAACACTAATAAAATGTGTGTTCATTCTCTCTTTCAGACTAATTAGTACACATAGAGGTTAAGCACTAAAGAATAAAATGTTCAGCTTCAAGAGTGCAAGAGAAAAATACAATGAAATAATCCAAATCACTGTCATTGGAAAGTGTATTTGCTTCTACTCACTGTGGGTTGATGATTTAGCCTTCTTTCCTTTTCAGCCCACATAAAATCTGCAAGTAAAACTCACAGTCACAGGTTTTCTTTAGTTTCCGTAAGAAATGTAAGGGACCATGCAAGATATGCTTGCCACTTCACCAAGTTCACTTTAAAGAAGGTCATTCAGATAGTCTGAGAAAGTAGCACTTATTGCCTCTAAATTACATAGAAAATAAGCTTTTTTCAGAGAAAGACCAGCACCTGGGATTCAGACAATGTGGCTAGTATTCAGAGGGCAGCATTAAAGTGATATCTTGAAGCACTTCAGTTCTCCAGCTCTCAATTTCATTTTCTAAAGCCATTTCAGATGAGAGCAATGAAACAATTAAAAGTGTTTTATGTTATTCTATGCTGTTTTTTAAGATTCAAGCTGGGGACCAAATTTAATCCTATCTGTAGGATTTTTAATAGTGAACTTCCCCAGCCTCTGCATGCATGTTTTTATAATCTGTATTGATAGACTTCAAATAATCTCATTATCTTTCATGTCATATACACACGAGTAACTTATTACTTCCCCACCATCAATCTTTGTCATCTTTATGTCCTTATATCTATCAGCATCCTTCTCTAAATGCAAACCAAGGTCAGCATTCTTGCATATTTTTATTTTCATTCAACTATGATACACTATACACAGTAAAAAGTGGTATGTTTTCCAAGTGGATTCCTCTAGGATATTATAAACCACACATTTTAAAAAAGCCTTTTAGTAATACTAAATACCAATAATTATTTGCTGTGAGGACACACACATAATTATTGAAGTTAACCAAGACCCTCTTCTGTTAAGGAACCTTTGTTAAAGGAGCCAACAGGAGGCAAAATGTAGGGCTCCATGAAGGTACACATAGGGAAATTTAGGAGTCAGGACCCCCCTCAGTATATTCCCTTGTGATCTGCCTTCTCACATTTTCAGTCTTGCTCTGCCTGGGCTCTTGGTCTCCCCACTGTCTGGTTTTCAGGTCCCTGACTCTGTTGTTGTAACTGTTGATCTAAGCCATTTGCCTTCGTTTTACCCGACAGGACCAAGTCAGTTGGATGTCGCAAAGGTCTTCTCGCAAAACTTATGATTTCAGAGCAGGTAAGGTGTCTAAGAATAGATTGACTCCATCAAGCTGTCCAAATCCGTTCTCACTATTTCCTGTCAACAAAGGGGATAGGATCTGGCTGTTGGATCAGGAGGCACATTTCAGTATCTTCTACACACTTTGGTGTTTGTGAACAGCCTAGAGACCACAGGCAACAGTACTCTGGAGTGAGATGAAAACTCTAACAGTCATGGTTGAGAGGATGATCAATTGTGGCTGTACCTAAAGCTTATGCCTCTATCTAGAAACTTCAAAAAAAGTTTTAGGCATAAGAATGCCAGTGAAATTAGATGTGGTTGTTCCAGATCTATCAAAGTGGCTCTATTCACAGAGTGTCTTTGAAGAAATAAGTTACTGGTTTCTGTGTAGCAAGTGAGAGCAGATTAAGTTCTCCTCTTTTGTATCCAAGAGCTATAAATAGAGGTAGAACGGGATATTATACAAAACCATCCTTATTTCTCATCACAGCAACTGAGTGGATATGAGAGACAAATAACATTCATTGAAAACACATATTACAAATGACATGAGTATTTTACGCTGTTTTCTAAGAGATAAAATGGATCACAAATTTCATTTGAAGGCACTCATTGACATGGAGAAGTTCACTGCAGATTATATTAATAAATAAGCATGACATCATTACTTAAAAGAACATGTGCTACACAGTCAGATTATATAAACCTCACTGGAAATCTAAAGAGATGTATTAGGAAGTCGTATTACACATGCTGAGTTAAGTCCAATAGAGGGATTGCTTTGGATCTTCAGAGCTTCATCTATTGGCAGAAACATCTTTCCTTGTTAATCAAACTTAAATTATAGCTACTGGCAAGGGCAACTTCATTCCAGCAGATGTTACTAGACACACATAATACTAGAAACAATGTCGTAGACACAAATGATGAAGAAGAAAATGGAGACGATGCTCTGATAGGAAGCCACATTTTTTTTAGCTGGATACTGTTGTTATGAAAGCAACTCAATGAAATCCTTGAAAAGTATACTTTTAGCACCAGAGTACATTGTTTTTAAAACCTCTAGGAAATTCTAAAAAGGCATATTTTTCATTGCTTATTGGGAAAGACTGATTCATGTTGGCCACTAAATTTCATAATTTTTCAGCATTAGAATATTTTTCCTAATATGATTTGATCATTATCTTACTTCCTATTTCCCTTCTGTTTTCCTCTCTGACTTCCTTCCTATGTTCTTCCCTCTCTTAGAGGAAGTAAAGGAATTACAGGGTTCAGCCTCTTCATAAGCATCCAGACTGAAGTGAAGCTGTAAAATGAAATTACTGTTTTGGCAGCCAGGGCAGCCATAGTTCTAGGGATGTATTATCTAAACATATTCGCTGGGATTCTGATTTAAATGGTACAGTAGAAGTACACAATCAGAATAAAGATCCCAAGCATCCCATATTGTTACCCCCTTACACGTGCACATTGGAATTTGGGCACCAAAACTGCTGCTGTTCCCCTTTTCCCATTAAATCTGATCGTGAAGCACTGCGCTTTAATGGCAAAATGATTTCACAATGGATTTGTCTTTGTTGATCAGTTGCACCATGTGCCTAGAGATCACAGCTCCACCTGACAGTATTACTGTTTGACCCTGCTTGTGGGGGACTGCAAAACATGTCTCACAATGGACATTTTCCCGTAGTAGTGGATTAATTGGCTGGCAAATCTCTCTGAAGAACTCACCAAAGCTATTGAGGCAAACACAGCCATGATATGATATAAGGCTAGCTTCAGGTTGTACTTTTGTGAGAAACATTGCAATGAAACTTGAGGTTTCACAAGGGTCAAATATTAGCGAATAACTCACAAACTACTTTGGTGTTCCTGTTTCATCATGAAATTAAAAAATCCCAAACTCCAAAATATGTACATTTTTTTTCTGCACTCCGTAAATTTGTGTATGTGATAGTGGAGATTCATACTTTAATCTCTTGCTCCCACATGAGCAAGTTAGATAAGCAGTATTATGAGTCTTTTGATTATGAACCATTTTCATTCAAATTTACGTATCGGTACAGGACAAGACAAAGTATTTTAGTAAATATGACCAGAGATCCAAGTAAGGATCTGGAAATCTATTGGCAGTGGAGAGAAAGCACTTGACAAAACAATCTCTCTGATGGATTATACCTTCTTGAAAATCTGACTTCTTCCTTGTGAAATGTTGATAATAATTTTGTTTGGGAAAAAAAAAAGAATTGCTTCCTATTTACAATTCATTTAAAAAGTATTTCAACTGAACTGGAAATAAATCATTTTGATTGAGCCCAAACTAACTTACAATGATTTGAAGGTTTATTCTCTGATTGTCTTTACTGCACAGTGTACTATGATTACCATTTAACTACAAATTTATCTTACTATGCTATATTCTTCTACCCATTATTTTGGTTTTGGGCTTTTTAGTGACCTCAAAATGCCGTATGCATGCTTTGCAAAAACATGGTGTATACAGTTACATTAGCAAGAGCAAAGGTAACATTCCATGGATAACCACGGAGATGTTGTTGTTTGCAAAACACTTCCATTTCTTCACAGCAAAACCAATTCCTTGTGTGCTTCAATAGCAAAGGAAGGCTCGCCTGCATATGCTGTGCTCTTGATGCATTCTGAGCTTTAGTAATTTACTGAACTTTAAGAAGAGCAATCAGAGTGGTAAAGCAGCAATTCATAAGCAATTGCCTTTTAAGCAAGAGGCATAAAATTTTTAATTAGGCAATTCAGGCATTGTTTAAACTGAAGCTGCAATTAGGTAACCTTCACTTACTTAATAAATCATAATTAATTTTAATCAGGAATATTTGTTATTTTTGTCACTAGAAAAAAATCAATGAAATTCTGATTGAAAATTCACATCTATCTTGATTCAGTGTGCTGCAACATTGTTTTAGTGAAAATATCTCTTTCTCCTGACATCCCATTAATGAAATGACCCTATCTACAAAACCATGATTCGTATGTGTAGACTAATAATGCCATGGTTTACAAGTCACTCCTAAACTATCAAGGATGCCGCAATGGTATCTGGTTTTAATAGAATAGTAAGAAGTTTACATTGAACTTGATTGCATAATTTACAAGAATTTTTATAGTATTTTGAGTTATTAATAAGTTTTTCCCACATTTACTTTACTGATACTAAAAGATCTTCATCTAATTTCATTTTATGAAATGTTACTTCTGCAAGTTCTTCTTTCAATGAGCCATCATCTTCAGGATATATTTCAGTATCCAGGTTGGATAAACCAATCACTCCCAAAAATCTTTCAGGTTCTGATTCTGTTGCAGCAAGTAAATAATTTAATTACACAAATAATATGAACTAAAATGATAAAGGTAGAAAAAAATGTGTCTGACAAAGCTTGAAAGTTACAAAAAATCCCAGCCTTATATTACCAATAAACTTCACTACACATGAATCATGCTGGGTTCTACGATTTCTGGAGTAACAACAAAGATACAGAAATAATAAATGTATTTATATTCTAGCTATATGAAGGGGATTGCATCTTAAATATTATTTTAAGAGTATTTATAGTAACTGAAAGGCAAAAGGGACAACTGTTAGCTTCTGATATCTGCAAACCTTTAGTTGTAATTAAATCTCTATCTAATACATTGGTGCTTGACTGCTCAGTATTTTAATACACATTAAGTATAATACATGTCATGGAAAAAACCCTTCCCTAAGAAAGATTTTGGCTTTGATAAATCATCAATTTAATATGATAAGGGCGGGAGGGGGAGTGGTAATGGTTTTAAAGGGTTAGATCAGAATAGTTCAGTATCTACACAGTCTAAGTAAAGCTTAGACTTGTGCTTGAAATTTTTATTAGAGTGGTTTGTAGTTAGCTGTCTTGCTCTGGGATGTTGTTAACTGCATCTCTCAGAAGGTTTTAAGCTTAATGATTTGAAACTGCCCTTCTTTAGCACAGTAGGAAAGACATGTAAATCTTTGTTAGAGATAATAGTTTAGATAATTACAGAAGTTTTCAGACTTGCTCTTTAATTTGACAGGCAATTTAGAGGATGAAGAAAATGTGTCACTTGTGAACCCTATCAAGCAAATGCCTTTCTTCTCTCTGCTTCACTACTCTCTGCTCTGCTAATTCAACTGTAGAATGAGAATAAAAACACCTTTGCAATACCAAATTTACTGTCAAGATGTAGCAGTTCTTTTGCTCAGTGGCCTTTTCAGCTTTGTGTAGAAATGCAAGACTCTTAGACAAAGCGATATTATCCTACAATAAGCATTTCACTGATAGCGATTTTTGGCTCCATCATCAATAGAATTGATTATTCAAAGTTTAATACATGAAGATGTAGAAGATTAAAGAAACAATTCAATATCTGATGAATGGAAAGATATTAAGACCTTTCTTTAAGATCTATATTTTCACAGCTTTGTTTGGAAGAGAATAGCAGATTTTTACAATTGCTAAGAAGGGGAAAACTCATTTACTGTAGACCATTAGCTAGATACTTAATTAAAACTTAAGAATCACAATTGTAGCTTTGCTACAGCTTATGAAGCTTCATCTCAGACACTGATTCCTAACTGGATCCTGATAGACTGTAAATTTGTCATTTCCTGTTTATTAGGAGATGTACTCAATATGTATGACTGAAGGACAAAAAGATGATTGACTATAGTCACGTCAATATTTGATGTAAGGTTGATTGACATTTTATTGTCTGTAAACACTGGGACTGACATTAATGACCGAGCCACAGAAAGTTATCTGGTTCTCGTTGGTTACCAGGTGAGTAAAGGTGCTAATAAGTCTTTGTGGGTCATAGAAAAGGATGCCTGCTTTATTGATTTTTATACGTAGGATTAATTTCTAATGTTTTAGACAACAGACATAGCCTTTAGATAAGACAGAGGTGTAGTGGCAGAACTATAACAACAGTGCTCTAATTGCCATAGGCCCAAGGCAGCACCATTGGACATAAGTTTTTTTTCACAGAATAATATAAGAGGTCCTTTTCTAGGCATCCAACTAGTAAGAAACATCACACATACGAGATGGGCATCACAGCATGTGCTGTGAATGTCTGTGAACAAGTGAAATGGGACTGCTTTCTCTCACAGCCAAAGCAATCTGAGAGTGTTAGGGGTTGAAAGCCTTGAGAAATGGAGATTGTGAAAAACATCAGGCTGTTTCTATGTGCTGTAAGTGTATTTCTCCTGACAAAGAGGAAAATCATGTTGGCAAGTTCATGTGGGAGAGAAGAAAAAGCTGTTCTACAGGAAGGAGGAGTCACAGAACCCTGCCCTCCAGAGGGAAAACTCCCACCAGCCTCAGTGTCATGTGCCTGCCTGGCCACTCTGAAGAGGCAGCAAATAACCATTTTCAATTTTAAAGGAAAATTTTAAATTCTGTCTCTGAATTGCTGATAGATTCATGCATTACAGAAATAAAGTATTTGCACCAGATAGTAGACTAGGAATTTCACACTCTCCCACTGACTTTTAGTAAGAGACATTTCTGTTCCCTTCTACTTGAGAATATGCCCTGCAGACATGAGGTCTACCTGCCTACCTGTGGAAAGCCATCCTTCACAGGCCTGCCACAGCTCTCTGAACCACACAAACTCATTTCTCTGATTACTTTGGTCCTAATATCCAGAGTTACAGTTCCTGTCCTTTCTCCATGCAAAACTAGCTCACATCCCAAATGAATCTCAGGGATTATATTGTTATACATACAGTAACTCTCCCAAATTTTTAGGCCACAATTTATGCACAACTTCTAGAGCTCTCATTGTGCCTCACAGACTGTCACAACTCGAGCTCCTTAATTCCCGCATAAGCAATTTCCAGGCAATGTAGACCACTTTACCATCAAAATGTTATAAAGAACAGCTCCTTTTTTTTACTTATAATATGAAACTGCTGTGTACTGGATGCAACCCTGTGATACCATTAGGTGTACTTTTGTAAATTGCATTTGCTTTTACATGTACATAACTGTGAAGAGGGATTCAGATCCCATTTAGATCTCAGTTGAGAGCTGGGTAGCTCTCAACAATCTAATAAACAAAATAAACAAGCATGTATTTTAATTGATCATTGTAGAAAAACATGAGTTTGAGATTTGACCATCAGCTCTGCATGGATCATAATGATACAAATACTTTAAATGCAACAGCTGGGTGCATTACTTATACATCCTTTATGTGCACCCAGCCACAAATGTTGATACACATTGATGGTTGTCTTTTGGCAACAATAAACAAAATGTCTATGTCTATGCAATGAGGTGACAGTTCTAGTAGGAAATTTCTTCATTACTAAGATAAAAAAATAACAAGAAAACATTTTTTTTCCAGGATAAACATAAACAGTTATGCTGGGCTGCAGCAGAAGAGTCTCTAAGGCACTCTGTGCTTTCACCTAATCTACGTAGCTAGAGGCTAATTTCATTCACTGGGACTTGCAGGAAAAAACAATGGTGAGTGTCACTTAACAGTAATGGATATTTGAAACTACTTAAGCCATTAATGTTTTTTTCTGCTCATAGGTACAAAATTCATTTATTTTCATGGGAAGGCAGTGCTATGTAAGTCAGATTTTGAGAAATATTACCAGGATGTTACAAGCTGAAATGAAAAAGAGAATGCTTTATACAGCGTGGAAGTAACAATACTGCTACTGCTATTATTAATATTGCTGTTGTTGCTGTTATTGTTTTCTTGTTGTTATTATTATTATTATCCTGTACATTTGGAACTGAGATAAATTCAGTCATTAAAATAATTTTTTTTTGTCAATGTGAGTGTCTGAGTTATGTTTGACGTAGGATATTGTCAAAGAGTCAGGAGGATGGGGATTTTTTTTCATTTCTGCAGGGCATTTAAAATGTCGGGTTTTTTCCACAAGGTTCAAAAGACTACTTATTTTACAGTGAAAAACAAACACAACAATGTGCTATTAAAAGGGAGAAGCAGAAAGAATAACTGAATTCAGCAAATTCTAAACCTCACTGTAACCCTGCACATTAAACAACTCCCTGTTTGCTGGATGGCCTGTGAAGATGGCAATAAATGCAACTGCAGACCAAGATCTTATTAACCACAGCCTGAGCACCTGCACAGCCTATAGTAACTGCTCACTGTGCACAGCTGTCAGGAGATATAAACGTGAGATAAAACAAGTGTGAGAGGAATGGCAGGACCTGGATAGCAAAAGCTCTTGTCAGCTGTGATCCCTCCATAACCATAGCTCTTGGGTGCTGGATTGTCCAGGTGGTGCTTGCTGTAGCTCTTAGGTTCTCCTGTGGGAGCCCTCAGGAGAATGATGTTGATCCCTGCACGAAAACATCCCTTAATATAGTGGGAAAGGTAATGTTTCAATGGCATAATCTTTCCATGATCCTGCTGGTGCATTACGCATATAATCCATGGAATAGAAAAACGGTTTAAATGATTAGCTCATGATCCCAGTGGAAAGTCTGTCTCCACCAGTTCTTATTCAGTAATTAACTGGAAACAGTAACCTTATTTATTTTCTCAAATTAGTCTTCTTGGCACCCTTTTATTAGAAGATATGACAGTTTTGTCATCACATGAAATCTTTAAATCCAATGTTTCCCTAAAACTGTTCTCTAGTTTTAGAAATTTATGTGTGATACAGAATGAAATCTCCTGTTCGTCACAATATGAGACAAGCTGGCTGACATTAGTGTTCCCTTTGACCTTTATGATAGCATGCTGAACAGAAACACTTCTGCCCTGAAGGGAAAAGCAAGGCTACCAGCAGGGGTTTTTTTTATCTGAAGTGATGTGAGTCAGTAGAGCATGTGCAGTATTCCCAGAAAGTACTGGCAGCAGAAGACCAGGCTTCCAGGAATTGTACTGCTTAGAGCACAGGGCTCCAGGTTTTCTGTTGTAAGGCCATTCCATAAAGTTCAAGGCGGAATTTCTTTAAATCATATAAAGCTCAGTAGGGTCAAAAATATAAAAAAAACCTATATACTATGTACAGTTGAAGGCTTTCCTTGGTTCAGGGCCTCTGGCCAATTCTATCTTCTTAGGAGCAATCAAAATTCCCCCAAATCATCACCCAGTGTCACTGTTTCAAGAAAAGGAATCATTTAGCTCAACAAATTTCAACTACAAGCACTTAGTACATCTCCTTTGAAAATACTCTTTGCTGGCTAATGAGAGCTTTGGCTATACACAACAGCACTTAATATGACCATATCTACCTCTTTCAGGATTTAGCACGAGGTCCAGGACTTTGAATTTTCTGCCATGGATAAGACTAAACAAGCCACAGCAGAGTTATAAGGACACTGTGACACTGAAATCTTAGCGAAAATCAAGCTTAAACAAATTTGTCCACAGGATTGTTGTTTCAGTGCATGCCTTCAGAATCAGGGTAGGCACACAGTGTATTCAGGGCTTTGCCTACTTTTAGTCAGCTCCAATATAAATGATTCATTGTGAGGAAATGTGTATTTGATTTCCATGTCTCATCCCATAAGCTAGAGCTCCTTCCAAAATTTCTGGTTGCACCGTGACCTCATAATCTTTAGTTTAATCTTGCTTCTCCTCAGTTATCAATATGCTACTCTCTCACTGTATGGCATCCTCATCCTCCTCTGCAACTTCTTAATTAAGATCATAAGAAAATATTGTTCATCTTTTAAAATTAATGAATAGCTGATTATTACCAAAACTTTCATTAACTTCAGTAAGAGCAGGATATCTTGGATAGTATCCACACACTCCATACTCATGCAATTTTCTAAACTACCCACAAGGAATGCCTAGTGTTTTATAAATTTATTTTCCCCTTCTCTCTCCAGAATAAGTGGAATGGATGTTGGGAAATATTTGACATCTTTTCCTCACTAATTTGTCTGCATTATGATGCAAGAGTGACCTTGAGTGACAGTTTAAAACTATACCTCACTTCTCCTCTGGAAAGGAGCATGCCTTTCCTCTCTGCTTTGTTAAATGAATGAAGGCTGGAAATACTACGTTAAAAAAATAAAAAACTTTAGTTTTGGGTAGCATTACTTAAAAATTCATAATGTTTCTGTGTCATTGAACACATTTTCTTTGTGTCACCAATCTCTTAGTCATATAGGATACAGCTCAGGACACCAAGCCTTTGGAATCAGTTCATTTATGCAAAGATTTTTGTTTTACCAATAATTATTACATGTAAATCTGTATTTCCTAATACATTTAACTCCCAAATAAGATTCATTTATGCCATCATGACTTCTCTGGAGTATAACTGGCATGATGCCTAGGGTGTCCTGTGCAGGGCCAGGAGCTGGACTTTGAGGATCCTTCTGGGTCCCTCCCAACTCAGCATATCCTATGATTCCAGTCCTCCCTTCCGGGAAACGACTCAGTGGTTGAAGAGGCCCTGGATGGGAACAGGCTGAACTAAAAATGGCAGCCATACTCTCGAGCAAGGTTGTGACTCAAACATCTCCCTGTTATCTTGTCTGACACACCCGGCAGAAATGCATCATTGCACAAAGACAGACTGAGAGCGTCACCGTTTGAGCAGGTGCTCTCTATGTAAACTGCAAACATAAGGTGCACATTGCACATTTCATACAACCCTCTTCTGTTCTTCTGAGGAGCATTTGCAGACACGGTTTTGTCATCTGTATATCTCTTTCCAGTTAGGGTCTACACAGGCAGTAACCATAGCCCTGGCCTAGGGGTCAGAGCCAACACTGCCGTTCACAGCCTCCTGCACGGAGTTAAGCCAGGGCATTTAAGTTCAATGGTCTCTAGATTCCTTGTTCTTTTCAGTCATTTCCTTGAAGATCCTCTAGAACAGACAGAAAACCAGGGAGTCTAGATAAACAAATTACTAAATGAATTGTTTTCTAATGCAGTCAATAGTTTGAGTGCAAATGCTTTTTTTTCCTGTATTCCACCAGATTCCTGGCTCTTACAGGAAGAATAGAATGCCTACCTAAAATTCATATCATAACACAAGTATCTCAGTGGGCAAGATAGCTTTGAGTGCATTTTATGTGGCTATTTAATGCAGTACTGTTTTTCCTGAGCATATGCTGAATAAAATACAAAAAGCTCTATCTTCAAGATGTTAAAATGAAATCAATTCTTAGTGCTATTGCTTGTAACAGGAATTAAATTTTTGTTTCCTGAGATGAATGCCTCTCAAAAACCTAGTCAACCATGACTAGAAAACAAGGTCATTATTTCTGCTCTTCTAATTCTGGTTTTGAATGGTACTATTACTTTCAAGCTACAGGAAACCTTCATACTTTGTTTCTGCTGTTGAAGGGTTTGAAGGTACAAATTACCTTCCCTGCATATTTAGGGAAAAAATTTTTCTTTGGCTGAAAAAAGGATAGAGTTGAATTTGAGAGACATCTATTTTACTGATATTGACACAAAACAATTCTTATTCAACATATTTTAAAAATGTTCATATGCAAATATTTTCATTCTTGAAAACAAAAATGGGAAGCTTCAAATGTAAATCCAAGATTTAACTGGGGAGAATTTTCCAAGCAAATTTTCTATTCCAACAAGAAAAAGGCATATTTTCTTTAAAACAATTAATTTATAATACTAGCATCCCATCAAGATTAAAATAGAAATGTTAACCTAGCATTTCGTCTTGATTCATAAAGCCAAACATGACAATTCATTAAATTACTTGTGTGTAATTCAGATTTAATTTGTCACAGATGAAATACTTCAGGCCTTCATCTGACTTCAGATTTGTAATAGTGGGATGCTTAGCACAGGTTGTCCATCTCAGTTCCTTTGGTGTTCAGTAGAGTGGTATTGAAAGCACATGCATTTTTTGCAGGAAAACAGGGAACCTACGTTTTATTTCCAATTACTAGAGTTTCTTATGGCTGTCAGAAGGTCTGAATCAGGGCCTAAATTAACATGATGGATTTTTTTTTCCTTTTTTTCTTTTCTTCGATAATTTATCCAAGTAACCAATATTGAATTCCAAGGGGGCAGGTTAAATTAACTTAATTAACTTTCATTTCCATGAGTATTTGTACTAGTGAGCTTAGGGTTTCAAAAATTTCCAGACGTAACCAGGGAATAATTACCTCATGTTCGAACAGTGAGGAAGTCTACAGCTTCATAGTCAGAAGCTGTGATATTTACAAAATACCTTTATGTCTTTTCAGAAATACTGCTTTTACTGTGTCCAATCACTATATAAAGTCATAGGGAAACCATGTTGCAGTAACGTCAGACAGATGAACTCCTCCCAGGTGGCCTGGATACACACTTTTAAATTCTGCAGCTGCCAAAGGGAGCTGGCAGGATCCTGTGCCTCAAAGCCTGAGATTAAAACTGGAGTGATTTTTAAAGCACCATTGACAAGAAAAGGCCAAATATTGAACAATAAACATTGGAAAAATTCAGAAATAACTAAGAAATTAAAAAGAAGTTCACACGTACCTGTTGCCATCACAAATAACAATTGCAACAATTATCATTAGATTCTGAATTACTACTAGATTCTAAAGTCTTTGGACAACATTTTTCCTCTTGCTCTACTGTTTTACTTTCAGTTTTCACTTATTATCCTGTCAGACTTGTGCTGACATTCCCTGGAGTAGGAAGAATAAAATATCAGGAGAAAGTAGTTGCAGAAAGCCCTTGCTTCCTAAGCTTGAAGAGAAACCTTAAGTTCATGTGTTTGTTTGTTTAACAATTGTTCAACATAGAACACTTTTCCTCTGAAAAATGAACTAAACTTCAAATCCAGATGTTTTTCAGTATCTGTTTCTCTTTAATATTAGTTTAATATCCAAAGACTCGGAAGACCTTTTAACTAGATTTCTGTGCTCCCAGCAGTTGAAACCTTCTTTGTGAATTACTCCAATGATGCAGAACTGCATTTGCCCTGTAGCGCCAGGCTCCTGACAGAATCACAGAATCACAGAATCAACTGGGTTGGAAAAGACCTTTGAGATCAAGTCCAACCTAACAACCCCATGTCAACTAGACCATGGCACTGAGTGCCACATCCAGTCTTTTCTTAAACACCTCCAGGGATGGTTTCTTATATCACCTCCCTGGGTAGCCCATTCCAATGTCTAATCACCCCTACTGTGAAGAACTTTTTCCTAATGTCCGATTTAAACCTTCCCTGGCACAGCTTAACATTGTGTCCTCTTGTCCTGTGGCTGTTTTCCTGAGAGAAGAGGCCAACCTCCACCTGGCTACAGCCTCTTTAAGTGCAATTGTAGGGAGAAATAAGATCTTCCCTGAGCCTCCCTTTCTTCAGTCTAAACAACCCCAGCTCCCTTAGCTGCTCCTCATAGGGCTTGTGTTCTAGACCCTTCACCAGCCTTGTAGCCCTTCTCTGGACATTCTCCAGCATCTCAACATCTGTCCTAAATTGAGGGGCCCAGAACTGGACACAGTACTCAAGGTGCGGCCTGACCAGTGCTGGGCACACAGGAAGATTGACTTCCCTGGTCCTGCTGGCCACACTATTCTGATACAGGCCAGGATGCCATTGGCCTTCTTGGCCATGTGGGCACATGCTGGATCATGTTCAGTCTGCTGCCAGTCAGTATCCTCAGGTCCCTTTCTGCCCATTGCTGTCCAGCCCCTCTGTCCCCAGACTGTAGCACTGCAGGCGACTGTTGTGGCCAAAGTGAAGGACTCAGTGTTGTTGGATTCAGCCCATCCATCCAGCCTGTCCAGGTCCCTCTGCAGAGCTCTCCTACCCTCCAGCAGATCAACACTCCCCCCCAAGTTGGTGTCATCTGCAAATCTGCTAATGGTAGACTCAATCCCCTCATCCAGATCATCAGTTAAGGCATTAAACAGAACTGGCCCCAGCACTGATCCCTGGGGGGACACCACTGGTGACAGGCCACCAATGGATGTGGCACCACTCACCACCACTCTCTGGGCCTGACCACCCAGCCAGTGCTTAACGCAGCAAAGGGTGCATCTGTGCAAGCTGTGTGTGGGCTGACAGCTTTTCCACGTGTGTTCTATGGGGGATGGCGTTGAAGGCTTTGCTGAAGTCCAGGTAGACAACATCCACAGGCTTCCCCTCACCCACCAGGCAGGTCACCTTGTCATAAAAGGAGATCAGGTTGGTCAGGCAGGACCTGGCAGAAACATGCCCACAGTGACTTGGATCTGAAAGCCAGGCAGCACAGGGCAGGTAGCTGCTGGGGAAACCCTTCCCTTGCTGGATCTGAGTCACTACTCAGCATGTCCCAACACAAATCCATGTAGCTCCTTTCTGAACAGCACACAGCACAGCTCTAAGCAAGCCATACATACTTTGCTAAAGTAAAAGGTCTTCTGGATGGTCATTAACTTACATTTGTTTGACAGTGAACACTGAACTTTCTGCTGTATCGAATGATCAATATGTTTTCAAGCACAGTGGTCATTTTTGCATGCTGTCCTCTCCAACTCACAGATTTCTATGTATTGCTGTGCTTCTGCAGTGTACTGCCTCACTTCTGACCAGGCACTGTTATCCCTGGAGCATGCTCTCTGGTCCTCCCTCACAGAGGAGAGAGCCCTGTTCTGTGGGTACTCACACAGCTTGCACATCTCTGCACTGCACAGACTTGATCTCACCCACATCATCACGGTCGTACACCAAAATCCAAGAACCCTCTGTCACAACTGCAGCATAATTGCAGCTCTGCCTTATTCTCTGAAACAATTCCCAGGTCTATTCAGATTACAATCATATCCCTGCCAAGCTGAATCAGCTAATCAATCCCCAGCACAGCGATAGCTAAGGCACTGACTGCACTCCTGTATCCAGGAAGCTCTCTGTGCCTAGTGCCAGCTCTAGAGAAGCACGGTCTGTACTTTCATTAATTTCCTGAGTTTGCATTGCCAACTTCAGTCTCATGGAAAAGCACAAGGCAACCTTAAAATTGAATTGAAAAGGTGAGGTTTTTTGTAATCTGTTACTGAGATATTCCTCAGTATGGAGGATGGCAGGACTGAAACTTATTTCAAATAAAAGTGTCAAGTTTTTGTCATCTGGAGAGGCCAAATATGCAATGCACATAACTGCAAGGGCAGAGGAAGGGCTGATTTCTTGGGGATGCATGTCCTGTGATTTCAGTGGGAATTGTGAGCAGTCATTCAACATATCTGAAAAATCTTAAGCCTTCTAAAAGAGCACAAGCTGTTTTCTGATCCTACAGAAGATGTATCTTATCTTCCTTTTCTTTCCCTCTGCCAGGTAAAAGGGACTTCTTACCCTTTTCTGCTTGAGCAGAGAAACCATCAAGCCTTAAAACTTGCTGGTGACTGACACGGAGTATGACACAAGGTCTGTCCCCCAGCAGCTTCTGCCCTATTGAAGTGTGCTTTGCAGAAGGCACTGGAAGAGAGGAGAAAGCTGCACGCAGGAGTCTGCTCTGCTGAGCTCTGGCACTTTATCTCAGGTCACAGCCTCTGTATCACAGGACCTGCTTCCCGAGCTTCTGGCCTCTTGACAAGTCCTATTCTGTAATACACACTAAATGAGTGCAGGCTTCCTGATAGTAACAGCCTTTTCTAGGAATTAGGGCTGAAGCTATCAAAGTTATAATTCTTCACTTAGAGAAATTTGATAAGAATAATATTTTGGTCAGGTCTGGTCAGAGCTGATTTGCAGTCAGGAGTGCTGCAGGCAAAAATCAATTTAGATAATCTAACTCACCAGCAATGAAACTTGAGACTACATGAAAGCTAAATCTAGTCTTGTAGACCAAAATACAAGATTATGTGTCTATGCGTGCATCACTATATGTGATGTGCAAGCTGTTTTTGTTTAGTTGACTTAAATTTAACCCCCATTTAGATGTATTTTTATGTTTCTGAAATAATTTAGTCAAACTAAACCCAGGCCACAGCAATCTGTCTTGTGCTAGGGTTTTTTTCTAACACTGTTCTCCCTTTAAATGTGAGAAAAAATATTCCTGAGTGAGGAATTTTTTTTAAAAAATTATACTCTTTTAAATACAGATTAGTTAAAATTTAAGTTCCAAAATTAGCCAAGTCACTTCTTTCTCTGTACATAGTTTTCCCCATCTGTAAAAGAGCACTGTCTTCCCCAGTGAAACATTTTGAAATCCAAGAGAAAAAAACCACTAGCAGTAATGGTACTGCCATCAGCTCTGTTTATAGTTTTGCCAAAAAGCAGTTAATTCATCATATGTGATTTTTCAGAAGCATAATATTTTACCCCACTGGAGAAACATAGAATCATAGAGCCACTTGATTTGGAAGGGACCTTAAATATCTTTGAGTTCAACATCCCTGTCATGGACAGGGACATTTTTCAATACATCAGTTTGCTCAAAGCCCCATCCACCTCGAACACTTGTAGGGACTGGGCGTCCACAGCTTCTCTGGGCCACCTGTTCCAGTGCCTCATCATCCTCATAGTGAAGAATTTCTTCTTGATATCTAATCTAAATCTGCCCTCTTTCAGCTTAAAGTCATTACCCCTTGTCCTATCACAACATTCCCCTGTAAAAAGTCCCTCTCCAGTTCTCTTGCAGGCTCCCTTTTATGTGCTGGAAGGCTGCTCTAAGATCTCCCTGGAGCCTTCTCTTCTCCCAGCCGAACAACCCCAACTCTCTTAGCCTGCCTCCATAGGAGAGCTGCTCCAGCCCTCTGATCACCTTCCTGGCCCTCCTCTGGACTTGTTCCAGCAGGTATCCAACCAGACATATTGCTCAGATCCCTGTCCAGCATGAGCTTGAACGGTCAAGGATGGGGAGGTCATACTGTAAACTGCCATCAGAACAAACTTAGGCAAAACACTGAAGTACAGAAAAATACCTACTGAGTTTCCACACCTTCCTTCAGAAGCTGAAATTCATACTTTGAATACCTGGCTATAAAAAAGTTTAAGAAAATGTTCTGTTAACTGCAGGCACCCTATTCTCATGTATTTTGATGACTTAAACAACTTCCTGCATTTGCACTTTTGTAATTTTTTAGATTTTTTTTCCATTATTGCTTCTTCAAATGGCATTCATGAGTTAGATGTTATTTCAGAATAAAGTTGGGAACTTTGAACATAGCAAGTGCCTGGAAACAGGGGATTTCCGAAGCACAGAGGTCATATCAACTGGAGTTGCTGTTTTTTCCTTGCCAGCCCAACTGCTGTGTGTGAATTCCCACCCAAACCTAGATCAGCAGTTAGATTTGATGCCATGGATACATAGATATTAATAGCAAGTAGTTGTAAAAAAACCCATGAAAATAAACATCCACTACAATAGAGGTGATGAGTTCCTGCAGTTTAACAGGTCACACAGATTTCACTAAGTGCAGACAAAAAGTCTGTGTGAAACTGGTTCCAACTAGTGAACATTTAGCCGTGGTGTAATACCTGCATGAATTCCGAACATTGCCATTAATATTTTGAGGATATCAGTCTCCACTGTTCATACACTGTTTTAAACCTGCTTGTGCAAATATTAATTTCTCTTTCCAGTAGTTGTAGGCATCACAGTCCCATGTGTGTCCGGCAAATGTGGCTTTGGTAAATCTGATCATTGCCATGATCTACAAACATGCTTTTGTGGTGCATGTCATCTGATTACAAACTCTGTGGTCATGATGGCAGTGTTGCCCTGCCTCTGAGGAGAGGCACACTTGAAACAATTGTAAAAGGCAACATGAGCTTGAATCCTATGGGGAACAGCAATTAGGGGGAAAACCCTTCATTCTCAATCAGAAGGGGGAAATAAGAAAATGAAGCCACAACTTTATTTGAGATTTATGGTGTTACTTGTACTTATCACGGGTCTTGCTATTCTAGTATGATACACTAAGGAATAGCATTTCATCTCATGCACTTGCCCTTTGTCTCAAGGGCAAGGGATTTTCCTGAATAATAATGCCATTGGTGCAGATTAATTGGTTCTTCTGCCAGATTCTTAATTTTTTTTTTCCTTAAGGCTTTAGGGAGGAGAGGATGGCAGACAGAAACATTTCTGTCAATTTCATCTTTCCTCTGAAACCTTGATAACTCAACAAAGTTGAAAGAAAACAGACCTTTATTTGTGTAGTAAAAGGTGAGAGTATGGCAAAATTCAGTGGGTTTTTGCACAGTGAAATCACCCCTGCCTAGGTCTGGTGTTTAGCTTTTGCTGCTGTAATTTATTTATAAGCTCTATTAAATATTTGTAGAGCTTGCTTCTGGTCTTTTGCTTCAAGGCAATAAAGAGAGAAAATGTTTACTCCTCTCATGATTTACCATGAGTGTTGTTTATTTAATTTGAGAAGAGCTTCATTCCACATGTTTCAGTTGTTTGACTTATAGCAGTAGTTTCACAGATGAAACAATTCTACTGGAGTGGTATATTTTGCTAAAATAAGTGATTGCAAATATATGATCTTAGAAATTGGTCTCAAGTAGTCTGAAATGGAGTAATTCAAATGCTTCTGAGCCTGAAGCTTTTCAAATCTCCTATTTAGTTAGGTGAATGGCTTTGACATACAGAAATCCCCCTCCCACATACATACATACATGGATCCCCACTCTACCTAAACACCACCTGAGCCCCCCTGCTCTCTTCCACCTCCCTCTGTCCCTGCCTAAGCACCATCCTCTCTTCTGCTATTTCTGTGCTTTACACACTATCACTGCACCATTTTAGTGCTCAGAAGAACACTAACAGTGGCTCGGTGCCTGAACAGCAGGCTTGCTCTGTCACTCATTTTCAGGACGCTCTCCAGGGCACAGGTTGTTTAGAAGAGTCCTTTTCTTACCAGTCCAGAATTTCTCCCAGTACTAACTAAACCCACCAGACCCAAAACTGCTGGGTGATTTGGTTTATGCCAGAGTACTCAGGCTTATCCTGACAGCTTGGAGGATTTGCTTGAACAGCTGTCACTCATGAGAGTCATGTCTTTCTGTGGAGACCACTGACATCTTTGCCCCGCAGCTGCAGCTCTCAGCATTCATTGTTTTGCAAAGGCAGCCCCAGTCCCAGGCACTGGGCACCTCCCTGGGGACCAGGATGTGTCCCACAGGTGGGCCAGACTTGGTGGGGCCCATGGCCAGGCAGGACAGGGCTGGGGGGACCTGGAGTCCAACCCTGCTTCACTGTTTCTGGGGCAGGTGCTGATGGTTCCAGGGGGCTGACACGGGGTGCTGGGCTGTGGGCAGTGGGGGGAAGTCCTGAGAGGCTATGTGTGGACAGGAGCACCTGCAAATATCCTCAGAGTCCCAGAAGCAGGACTTTGCTTTGAGATTGTCTGAGAGTTAAGTACTCCTGAAAGAAGATCTGCCTCCAGCAGCTCACATCAGCAATATGGGCACAACAGCATTCACATTTTTGAGGCTAGAAGAGTACCAGCTCTGAAGCAAACATAGAACCAGTCCTAGCCACTCCTTTTCATGCCCAAAAACAGCAGTATGTAAAAGATCCCAAAAACAAAGGCTCTCTGAAGACAACATGACAATCCCTGCCCATCATGGTCCTGCTTTGACACTCTCTGGCCAAGGTGAGTTTTGTCAGGCCTTTGAGATGGCCATGCACACACATGAGCTCAGCATTTTGGTGCATACAACTAGTATGGCTGCTCTTGGGGATAAAGCCTTAGGCAGGAGTTTGGGCTTAGAGCCCTGGCTTGGGCTTGGGACCACCCATCCTGCAAACACACAACAGTTTCAAGGAATGAAAATTCAGGAGGTGGATTATGGTATTTTTCCATCTTGACATACCAGGAAAAAGTTTGTGCAATTAGAAATGCTGCTATGATTTTTTCCATAGACCACAGCATCCTGCGAGACTAATTAGCAAAAGACAGAAATCTCGGTAAAGATTAAGCCGAAAAAAAAGAGATGAAAACTTCTCCTTTTCTTTGCTTATTTGCAGTGATTCAACTAGAAAGTTATCAAATGGCAGGAAAATATGATAAGGTGAGGATGATCCAGGTACTTAATGAAAACCTGTTAGTGGTAAGTGTGTAGCTAATACTGTAGGTGGGCTTAGCTTTATTGCCTTGAGCCTTTTTCATTCACTCTCTCCCTGTATACATGCCTGGAAACATGCCTTTCAAGCCCTACTCGGTGCAGCAGCCAGATGAGACCAATATCTACCCTAAACTTACATGGCATTACGTATTTTTCTTGAGGGGGCTGAAAATTGACTAGGACTCCAAAATAAAACAAGAGCCTTGGTAAAAGATAATAGCCCACAAATGTATATGAAAGTTATTCCTTATAACACCTGCAGTTCTTTACTCAGGAAAAGCTTAAGTTTGATTTAGCTCAGAAAACAAATTAGAACTTACCTTTCCAAAAAGCAAGTAGGAACATCTGCAAAACAGTGGAATTCTGTATGGAAACCACAGGGATAAAGCAGCTGCACCATACCTCACAGCAGCAATAAGTGACAAAGCACATCGTTCACTCTGAAAAAACTTCTTTGAAAGTCTGCCTTACTCTCATTATTTCCCTCCTTTCAGGATCAAGAGAAGCACACAGCAAAGGTAATTGCCATCCCCCACAAAAACAGAAGATTAAGATAATTTACTTTTGGCCATATTTCATTAGATAGCCATCAACGGATATGACTACTAAAAAAAACCATCATAAGAAATGTTCTAGGAGAAAGACAGAAGATAAAGGTAGTCACAAATATTCGTAACACTTTTATCACTTACAAGAAACACATTACCAATCAGATTTGGCTTACAATTAAGACAGAAAAAAAGAAGAAAAATAGCATAGAGTTTCTCAGGAGAAAGAAAAGACAGATGGAATATGATCTAATTGGACTTCAATATTATAGAAATACCAGAAGGCAGTGAACTTTGAGGTCTTACTCACTCATTCCCCCTTCCTTATTAAGGTCAACATTAGCTGGTAAAAGAATATGAAGAGACTGAAGAGGTTGAATCAATTTCATACTGAAATATCTTGCCCTCCAAAACAGGTCACAAAAAAAAAAAGAAAAAGAAAAAGAATAATTCCCTTCTCTTTTCCCAGAATGCATGACCATTAACTTCTATCATTAGCTGTGCTTTTGGCATCACAGATCTCTACACCGCCTTGAAAGTCAGTTATTCACTTAGATCCACAAATTAGCTGTACCCCTGCATCCATGCGAGCTCTTGATGACCACTCTCAAAATCTCTCTAAGTCAAATAATGCAAAGTCTCTCCCTTATTGATCTTTGGCACAAAATTGGAAATAGAATCACAGTTATATCTCAAACATAATAAAATTAACATCTACCTTGTCTTATTTGTCTAACTGATTGGAATGAAGTACTGCGTCCTGGTACAAAACAGCAGCCTGGCTTCAGATATGCTCTTGTCTTTGAAACCAAACTCTTTTGCTTATTATGCTAATTTGCTTTGTGAGAATTACATAGAGATGTTGCTCAAAGATATCCCAGTTATTAGTTTCAGTAAATGTGATTCACACTTCTTTTTCCTGACTCTTGCAAATTCCTACCATGGCACACTTGTCCATACTCACATCTTTTATGACAAACCCAAGAAAACTAAAGTTTTCAACCTCTATCTTAAGTCAAAGAAAATCTGCTCTCCTTTTTTTGTGAGCATCCATCTGCTTTGAAAAACGCCTATCATAACTTGGACATTATTTGCCTTTGCCCATAGATACATTAACTTCTTTAAGCAAATTCTTCAATCACATCAGCAGATCTTGACCACCTGAATAGGAGCAGAATTACTTCCCAGTTCTGTAGTAACTAGGTAGTTCACTCCCAGTTTCTCTGGGTCAGATTTTGTTTTAGATTTCTCTACTGGTCATAAAAGTAGTGCTTTTAACAAATATCTAAACCAATCCATTCCTTCAAGGCACATTCTCTCCTGTCTCACCTTCTCCTTGTACCCCATGTGCCAGTGGCAAATCACTACAAGCTTCCTATAGCACAAGGTCAGTGAATGAGATGATTCTAAATTATCATATTATCTGATTATACGTTTTTCCTTAACTTCTTGGAGGGTGAAGCAATAACAGAGATAACACTTTTTACCTCTTTGCTCTTCATCACTGCAGTATCTATGTATGTGTTCTTATCTTCTGTTTGGTTTCTTACTCATATTTTTCTCCTGGTTTGAAAAGGAATTGCAAATATTTGGAAGAACTATAGAGCAAATAGTTTACAGCTCGATCAGAGTTTTACCCTGTGTGGTCGCTTTCCTCTCTCCATAAAAATAGATCAGTTCTTCAACTACCCATTAATTAGATACAGGAGCAGAGTAGGATTACCTTCAACTCTTGAACATGGTTCATAGATGTGAATTACTGAATAATGTTCCAAATTCAGGAGACACTAAAATATCCAAACAAAGAAGAGATGATGGGGTATTGAGAAATAAATATTTAGGTAAATATCTCTTAATACCAGTTAAACTTTAATTTCGACATTGTGTGAAAAACAATAAAATATGTTCTTACAGCACAGTGTTTGATCAACTTACTCTGACCAGTTTCACATTCACTTCAGCACATATAGATTAGCTGTGAGTGACTTTAACCTGTCTTGCTGGTTAAATCCATAAGGGCGGAGATTCTGTGGCTAACCATTGTGGTGGTTTTGTTTCTCAAAAAAAGTATAAGGCAGAGGAAATTCTCTCTCATGGTAATAATCATATTTAGTCCAGAGCCACAGCACTGTGTAGGTTGCTTAAGCAATTGCCAGTGAATTCACTGAGGGAAATGGAGTAAAATGAAACTACTCAACATAAAGTGAAACACATTTATTTTATGCTTTGAAGATTATTTGGCAGCTTCTTAATTTTTTGTTTAATATTGGTAACATTTTCTCCCAATGTGGTTTAATACATGGAGTTTACAATACAGCAAAGAGGTACAAAAAGGGAGAGGTAAGGATTTAAGGCTATGTCAGAGGATGACAGAAAGGTATTATGCCAGAAGGGGTCATTCCCCACTGTCGTTTGTGCTGAAGCACCACACATAAATAAATCTAGTTTCTTTAGAAATCTATACTGTCTTTAAAAGCTTTAGTGAAGGGGGTTATATAATCCATTTACCTGACAGATTGCTATACTAACAGGAATTTATGCCTTTATAAAATTTTCCTAATATCTGACCTCAAATTATGCCTTTGGGAAAAAGGAGAATGTAGTCTTCTTTGTAACAGATTTGTACATTTTGAAAAATTGTCATCAATCTCCCTTTTTTTAGGTTAAATAAAGCTAAATTAAAACATTTGAGTATTCTTTTACTTTCCTCTTGACATAATCCTACGCTAAAGAAATCTATCTGAAACCCAGCACAAAGTGCCAGTTTAGACATAACCAGAACTTAGCAAACAGATAAAATATTGACCTGCATTTTGTAGGAAACATTCTTTTTAGTATATCATATCACAAGACTTGCCTTATTTAAAATAGTATCATATTGTAGATCATCGTTGGTCTGTTATCCTACATAACTCCCACACTTTTCTTATTAGACTGCTGCCTAGTCATGCTTTTGAATTTTGCATTTAAGCATCTGATTTCTCCTTTCTGGCTGCAATGATTCACATTCATCTTTTCTGAATTTCAGTCCCTTGATTTTGAGCCATTTTTCAACTTAAAAAGAACAAAAAAACCCATTCAATCCCTGCCTGTAGATTTCCACACTTCCTAGGCTGGTATCATTTACAAATTTGATAAGCCTGCTTGTTTACCATCTTGCATGCTTTCAGCGAAAATATTAAAGACAACCTGGGCCTGGGCAGAACAAATTTGTGTCCCACCTGAGGGTTCTTCAAGCGTGAGAGTGTGTCACTGGCAGCTGTTCACTAAATATACGGTTTATCTGCTTTTTGTTGCAGATAACATTGGTCTTATCCATATCACACTTCCTTAGTCTGTTTATGAAAACTGCATGTGAATACTAAGATCAACTGTTCCCTCCTCATATATGCTGCAGAAAACAAAATTAATTTGCTTTGGCTTGATTTGGACTCAACAATTTCTGGTAGGTAGTTGTTTTATTTTGTTACTTCACTATCTCAGCATTTACAAATTGATTATTTATTAATTTTTTTCAGCAATTTTCTGACTATTTAATGTAAGATGACTGACTGTGAATTCTTCTGGTTTTTCCATATTCCTCTCTTATGAAGGGGTGTATTATTTTATCTTCCCTTTTGTCTTCCTTGGTTTTCCAAAATGGCTAGCTGTTTACTCTGCTCAGTTTTGCGTAGTTCTTTATACAACTTAGGGTGAATTTTTGAGGTACTTCTAACATTCATTGATCTCCTTCACATAAATACTGTTTTTCTTGCCCTACTCACATGTCTGTCTTTGGGAGAACACATCATTATTGTCTTTAATGACCTAGATTTCTTTCCCAAAGTTGATTAGCATCCCCAGTAACCATTAAGGACACTAAAATTTTGGATTATTAAAGATACTTCACAAGGTCTACTCCTGTTAAAATATCTGTTTTTTAATCATATAATGTGGGCCGCTGCCTACAAGTCTTTAAATACCACTAGGCTGCATTGACACTGTTTTGAGGGGAAGGCTTCCTATGCCTTAGTTCTTTTCTACAGCCATTCAATCACATCCAATGGCATTCCCCACCTCCAAAAAAAAAAAAAAAACCAAAAAAAACCTCAATATATTCTGGAGCATCTGCTTAGAAGAATGTTTATTGGTTGTCTTATTTATAATTTGGCTGATTGGTCTATTTATCATAGCTTTTATGACTTTCAAAAGTTATTAAGTTGTCATTCTATGTTCAATCCCACTTAGTCACACTTGGCTCAGCTCTATTATCTTATTTGATGCCTTTGACTCTAAATCTTCACTGGCATGATCACAGTATATCCATTTTCAAATTATCACATTAATATCTCCCATTCTGCAGATTTCCTTAAAGCAAATAATTGACTGTAATCAAGAGCCTAAATGTTTTTGTGCAGCTGCAGAGTCATCTGTCTGCCACAAGCTTTTTATTACAAGCCTAGGAAAAGCAAACAAAAACATTTGCTTTACAAAAGGGTTCTTTCATGAAGAGCTGTTTCAATCTGAAAAATCACCAGGTAAAGTTAAGCTACAACCTCACGCCAATCATAGATTACTGCCTCAAAAACTATATCATTAATATAAATTAAACCTCTGCAAATACCCTGGTAAAAAAATAAAACATGATGAAAATTGCTTTTATAAATTTTATTCAAAAAGTATATATCTGTCAAATTTCACCCCTTGAATCTCTACCTCTGCCATCAAATCTGGTATTAGAAAAGGGCATTTTTGTATTGCTGGTCTCCTGAGCATTTATCATACGGTCACAGCTCAGAGAAGATTGGGTCCTTGTTTAAAATTTTTAACATAATTCTAAAAAGCCATTTATTTTCACCATATATGACCATACTTGCATACCTTGTTTGTATTTAGCTGCCAAAACATGGTTGGTGATATCTTTCTAAGTGATTAATTGGACAGACATCACATTTAAAAGTTTTAAAATTAGTATTTTTATAGATTCTTGTGTTTATGAAAATAATTTTTGCTATGAGTCACATTTCTATAACTACTTATAATTTATAAAAAATGTTTTTATTGTTTAAATAACCACTGAAGAAACACTGTGAAAAAACAAGCGACTCTTCTAAACCTCTTTCTAAAAGGTGACAAATTTTTTCAGATGAATAGAAGAGAAAAAGAGAGAAATTAATTTGCAAGAGACCGTGATGCTGGTACAGGACCCAAGGGGCCAGAGGCCAGTAAGATTCATATACAGGGCTTCACTCTGCTACTACAAAACTGGTTTTATATGCAAAGTTGCACATAAACATTTCAAAATCAATCTTACAGCACCAAGAACTCAAAAAACTTTTGAGACACCTTCTCAAAACAAACAACAGGAAAATACTTGTGTCTTATTCAGCCCATTTTCTCAGTGTCAGGTTGTTAATACACTGCATGGGAGTCTGTTAATTGATCCACTGAATTATTGGCTTTCTACAGTGACAGACACTTTCCTGTGTTTTTTCCATTCTTCATTTTCAACCATTTCATGTGATGGAATACTTTGAAACAATATTTTTATGTGCATGATATGCAGAAGAATGGTTTGGTGGATGGCATGACTTCCCATGGATTAGAGCCACATTGAGTTTCTACAATTTATTAATCAGCCATGAATTTTGTAGGAAATGTTCCTACATTCCTACACTGGCCTTTGGTTTTGAAAAGTTCCACATGCTCTTACAATTTCTGCATCCAATACTGTGAACTAACTTCACATGATCCTGCTCTTAAAATGCCTTATAAATTACACCTTCCATTAAACACTCTAGAGGATTTCTACTTTGATAATTCAGATCAGATTCTGAATTCCAGCCAGGTTTAATATTACTTATTTTACCTGGCTTCATTCCTAGGACTAAGTTCACAGTGTCCTTTGGTCTTGTTAGTTTGTCAAATAAGCATATACCCTCCACCAATGATATTCCTGTTTCTTCAAGGACATTACTTTCATGATACCTGTGACTCTTAACAGCTCTTATTATAGACATAAACATTATTTTATGTATGATTATTTAAAAGTTGATAAACGACTGGTGTTAAAAAACTGAATCATGAACCCAATCGATTATTATGCTAAGAAAACAGATCCTCCCATATATCTAGATTTCGCCCACCATACCTGTTTCATTTTCTGAAAAAAAATACATTTTTTCCCTGGCTCTCACCTTTATACTCCTCCTTGATTCAAGTTTATAGCAATGCATAATTTTTACTTATTTTTCTTAGAGTGAGAAAGCTTGAAGTCCTTCTAAGCTAGATTAAGACCAAGAAGAGCTGTGGGAGATGAACAAAACTACAGAATAGGCTGTTATCAAAAGCTTCACCATGAAAAAAAGTACTCTTTTTTCAGCATTGGCTTATATTGGCTATATCTTTTTAGAGTATCCATTTGGTCTGTATTTTTAATACCTCAGTTGCTAAACCTTTTTATCATTTAGTTAATTGCAGCTTTTTCATTTTTTTCAAAAGCTTCTGTACTGATAGGGGGTCTTTCCCTCTAAAGTTCCCATGGTACAAATATTTCTTCTAAACAGCTTTGGTATACTTCCTGCTGATTTTCATACCACTCAGTTAGAGTTATGAGGTTTTCTGTAAGCATCTCAGATTTAAGAAATGCTAACCTTCTCCTAGTGGTTACTTGCCTTCCACATGATTTAATCATTTTCTTATATCTTCTCTCCCTCTCTGTTTCTTCTGAGAGAGTCCTTACATTCTTTCATCGGGAAAACCTAGGTAAACTGGAATCTTTCATCCCTATATTGTGAATATACACATACAAATAATACCCCCTGAAGCCTGAAACAAGATTCTGACTGCTTCACAGGGCTATAACACTTAGCAGGAACTTAATAAGAGATTGGGTGACTTCATGTTCTCTAGGGAAAGGGTTTGGAGAAAGACACTGACAAAAGCCAGGCATAGGTGTCTGCCTCCATTGCTGATGTATATGAGAGGTCATCTAAACAGAAGCAGAAGTGGTTTTCCCAAATATCTTTGACACTCAAATCCTCCATGGCTCAGTTTGGATTTCTTCCCTAAGTCACTGTGATACTTATGGCCTCTCTCACATGTATTGAATCAGCCTTTGAGCAATGCTGTCAGCCTTTGGACAACAGCTTTTATTTTAAACTGCAGGAGAACCAGTAAATTTTAGGTCATCTCCACTATGCTTGCATGAGATGAGTCACAGGAGGGAAACTGAATCTTGGTCTGTCTTAACTCTGGTTACCACCAGTCTTCATTACATGAACAAATTATGACATTTCTTTCTTCCATTCTTCCACTGCTTATTTTAAAATACTCCATGGAAATATTCAATTTTAAAATACTCCATATAACTTGTCAATTCTCATCTTTCTACTCCAACAAACAGATTATGGGAGTGAAGCACACAGAAATATAAGAAAATAGTGTGTAGTAAAGTTGAAGAAATGGGATATTTTGAATGCTGTTTCAGTAATTCATGTTAGTACATGCTTGTCAAATGTTCTCAGGTAATAACAGTTCAGACATTTTCATTACAGGAAACGTTGAAGTGAACATTGACAGATAAAGGACCCAACCTAAAAGCTGATGGCTTCTATTACCATATAATGGGAAAATGTCTTTCATGAGAAATGCACCTAGTCATCTGGTTTGTCTAGTCACAAAAATAAAAACAAGACTAAAGAAATCCAATACGTGGCTTGAATGCAGTTGCTCTGATCTATACAATATACTGGTTACAGAGATGCACAATTTTACAGCATGAAATCAAAACAAATCTGAAAACCAATATGTGTAGTAACATTTGCTAATAGACAGACACATAAAATGTTTTGTTTGTAATGGATAGTCTATGTAATCTTGTTTTCAGGTTTTTCATGTTCTTACCTGTTTGAAATACCACTAAAATTTGAAAGTGAATGTATGCCCTGTTCACATTTTGTCTTCAGTGCAGAGTGCATTATGTGTTGTTATTTACAAAGTAAAGTTACCAAGTGGTGGTATTATAGAAACTGGTTTACATACATAGAATTTAAAAATAAAGTTCTGGGAAATGACTGAAAGGAGAAATGGTAACCTGTGCCTTGATTGTCTTCTCTGATATCTCACTTTTTAGAGCACATGAACAAATCACGTAGCATGCTTTCTTTCTTATTTCCCCCTTTATTTCTGTTTCTTTCATTTCAATTTATGCCTGCCTCTGTTAGACGATGACACTTTTATTGTGGAAAAATTTATTTTTACATTAATTAATCTGCTGACTGTCTGTACTGTATCTAAGCTGTGTGCTAGCCTGAATGCCTCAACAGTAAACCCGTTGTTTAGTCACTGTCCTACGCTGTGTGACAAGCCGGCCTCTCTGACAAACTCATTACCCATTACTTCCTTATTTTGGCATGTTTTTGCCCACCTCAGAGTTTTAGCAAGATTTTTATGACCTAGACATGTATGTGTGTGCTGCTAGCCGTTTGTGTGGAAGAGCACTGTGGGGGGCAAGAGCAGGAACAGATCTATCAGTGTTTGTCTGTCTTGACTGCCCTTACACCTCTGGGCCATTTCTCCTTCCTCAAACTACTTTCCTTCTTTTGCTTGTAGCAGTAGGACACAAATTGGACTTCAGGACTGGTCTGTGCTGGATTTCCATAAAGTCTTGTCAATATTCCTTTTTTACTCTACACCTGTCATGCCAACATCCTCAATGGGGGAGCACTTAGTATAGGATCTCAGTCTAAGAGTGTGTTGAGAGTCCTTTTCTCCACAGTTGCTCAACTGGGCTGTCACATGAGCCAGAAATTTTCTGATGGGTTGGATTAGTTGTGGCACCCACTGGCTCGTGCATGACATATATGCAGCCAGGTATGTTCCCTTGAAGGTCAAGGGTCCAGCTCTCACTCCCAGGAATACATTATCACACCAAAGAGGAGATCCACAAAAGGCTGTGGGCAAGAAAGCATCTTAAGTCATCTTCTTCTCAGCCACACTACTTCTCTGTAATTCCACAGTCTTTAATTAGAAATGTAGGCTCTAGAGGAATTCCCAGACAGTTAATGTGAAAGAAATTATGAAGAAATCAAATGTCAGGGTCTTGTAATTCAGCTGCTTCAGAGAGGCAGAAGTAATAATTCTCAGCTGGGATTTTCAACCTGAAACATTGTCCAGGAGTGGTCCTCAGACCCCATTTATGCAGCACAGCCTGAGGAACTGACCATGGTAAGCAATCTGTTCTGTGGTTAACACACTCAGCCAGGATGCATAAAAATGGTTTAATTTCTTCCTCTGACTAAAGGGAGTAAAAACTCTTCCCCTCTAATTGAAATAATTGAACATTAATTGGGCCATGAAGAAAGAACAAAAGGCCTGCACGAGGGTTAGAGCACTTATGTAGATGTCAGAACATGTTTAAATATTTTATAATAATTATCCACTGGAGCTGAGCATCAGTTTTCCCAGGTGAATACCCTTATCTTATTCTCTGTGAGCAGCCTTCCACACCTTCTAAATCTAGCTGGCTAGATATGTTAGAGACAAAGAAAATAATGGGAAAAGCATCTCCAGAAGTGGGTTCCCTGAAGGACTGCAGTGGTTCAATAGCCTTGCAGCCTCACTTCCATGACTTCTTCCTCATTGATCTCCATAAATATGCAGCAGAAACTGTCTTTCAGTAGTTCTTTTTTGTTTTTCTACATCTCTTCTTACAGAGAAAGGAAGCTACAGCACCTCCTAGTATTTGCACATTCAAGAACATATAGGTGAAAAGAGATAAAAGAAAACATTTGGAGAGCTGACTTTGGCAACGAGATATGTCATACATTTACTGTTGGAAATATCCATAACTTATCTGAGTCTGAGGTACTTCCTTAAACAATGTTGAGACCCTAAGATTGTACCTAATAGATTGATAGATGCATCAATTTTTGGCAATGGATTCATAATCTTGCAAATCTTGTCCTTCCATGATTTAAGGAGTCTTTCTGTTTCACTGGATTTTTGCACAGGGCTAAAGCTCTAACAAAGAGGTCAGAGATGGAGAGGTGGTTTTTTTCACAGAAGCCTGTGTTCACCCTGATACAAAAATTAGTCTTTCACCAGAGAAGAGCTGGGATGGGAGAAGAGGAATAAAGTTTCCATGTTGACTGTGACAGCACATCTCTGCTTCTTTTTGTCCTATGCTAAAAATTATACTTTCTTGTGACAGCAAGATGCAGAGAGGTTGTATCAATCAGAGCATTATTGAAGGCAGGGGTGAGACATAATTTATGAAGCATCCCGAAAGAGAGATTAAGGTTCCTAGTAAAGAGGTTATGGCTGCCTCCAATAATAGAGAACAAGGTGGAAAGCCATAAGCAGCTTGAATAAGAGGAACTACCTTATAATTAACAATAGAAAACGTGCATTTTGCTTTGAAGGAAACCTCAAAAATTTGCATTGAGATTAGAATTGGGCAACTGCTTGCCTCTGTGGCAATGCTGAACTAATACAGCACTGGCAACTGTCCTTTCAGTTGTTTTGACAGTCATTATTTTTGTCTAAAACTGGAAACTTCTGTTTCTCAAATGATTGACACCTAGAAGTAGCACTGAATTATCGACTGAGGATGAGTGATCATTTTCCCAGCAAACCCTTATTGGCATAAGTGTATCATTACTTTTGTCCTTGTCTAAGTTCATCTTGAACTTAGCTCATGCTTTTTCTACATCCAATTATTTTCTTATCAATTGTACTGGAAAATTAATTTTTTTTTTTTTTTTTAATGAGCGGCAACGGGAAGGGCACTGGAGAATTATTAATCTTATTTTTGACTTTTTTCAACTTACTGAAAGTAAAAAATAATAGAATAAGAAAAGCACAGTAACAGCAGCAATATAATAACAAAAGTATAGAAAAAGAGAAGGTGCTTTACACACAAAAGGGATTTACCACCTCAGTGTAGTTCTGCATGACTGCCGGGACAAAGACAAGAGGGCGGACTGTCCCCGTGGGGTGTGTCCATGTGGTCCCCCAGGTCAAAGACAGGATGGCAGCTGTTCCTTGCTACTGCCTCCCCCCACCTGAGCCTGAGACAACAGAAAACAATGACAGACAAGGCCCCGAAAGCTGGGGGAAAGTCTGTGTCGCACTGCACCACCGTGCTGGGGTTCAGGTCCCCATTGGTTTTGGCTCCATGCCATCATTTTGGATGCTGGACCCGATTCCATGTGGCTGCTACCATCACCACTCCTTTGACTGCTCAGCCCTGCTCCATCTGGCTCCACTCAGCTTCCTTCGGCTTAGCTGGACTGGGGCTCTCCCCTGCCTCTCTGTTCCCTGTGGTATCCTCTCGCACCAGCACCGCCCCTCAGCACCACATGAATTCAGTGTTTGTCTGCCTTTCAGCACCACCTCTTGGAGCCACAGCTCAGATGAGTGGGTAAGGGATGGATGGCGGCAGCGTAGGGTAGGGCTGATCCTGAGAACCTTCCTGCTGGAGAGAGAGAGGCAAAATGACACACTTTTGGGGGTATGATCACTTTTTCTTCCCTCCAAAACTGTGCGATGATGTGTATGGTATAGAATAGCAAATCAGCCATGCCCAGACGGTGCTAAGCTCACTCCTTTCTGCAGCCAGGACACACTGCAGTGATGTACTGCTTCCTAGTTACTGCCTCCAGCTGAATTCCCTTTGGTTTTGCATTGCTCTCAGTTTCCTAACCCTCAACTAAATAACATTATTAACCCAGAGTATTTCAATTCCAGACATAAAAATGTAGAGGTCGGTGCTTTTAGTCCAGTATTTCCCCTTAAATGATACCTTTCCAGGGAACATTTTTAAGGAAAATAATAACATAATGCACAACGCAATACTCTCATACCACCATATTTTAATAAATTTGGAACACAAAGTTACAAGAGTAGAAGGAAAGGGTTTTAGTTGCTGCCATTACTTTGAACAGTGTACTGTTATTTACCAAGGAAAAGTGGCCAAGCTCAGTCCTGGGCTTAACAGGTGCAGTTCTATAATTGTTGTGTTAGATATTTTACCTCACATAACTGGTAAGCAACTGAAATTGCTCAGTTGCAAGTATTACCTTCTTTTTCTTCAGATGATTACAAAGATTTAAGAAAACTGGGAGATAAAAATCACATGCAACAATGTTTGATCATTAACACCAAGTCCAAGGCCAGTGACTTCCAATCTTGATCCTGATGCTGGCTTTTTTATTCATTTCCTGACCTGTAAAACTGAGATAACATTTTACTTACATATTAAGATCCTTAGATATAAAACACTGAATAGTATAAAAAAGAGCACTGTTATATGGAACAGCTATCACTTCTGTAATATTATTTTTAAATTTTTTCCCATATGCAAAAATATAGGAAAAATATGGACCTTTTTTTAACCAGACTATAAATTTTCATGTACATTCACAGTCATATGCATTCAAAGTAGAGTAACTTGGGGAGTTGGAACAGAAACTAACTCATTTTTGCTCGCACTGACAAATAGATTTTACATCAACAAAGATAACTGAGTCCCAGATTTGAAAACTGCCACAATTTTCATTTAATATATAAATGAAATATATTTTTTGTTTTTATGTTTATAAGCCATTTCTCAGACTTTTTTTTATGTATAAATACTATGGCAAAACCATTACTACAGGAACAGTTATTAGCTGTCTCTGAATGTTAAATGAACTCTGTAGCTTAGCAGGGCAATTTTATATTAGTCAGATGTGCCAAATGTTCCTATTTTTCTGCGAAATGTGTATCTATTTTTTTGGTAGCACAGTAAATCATTAAGAAAGACACAATTTACAATAATGTGTAAAAGAACAAAAAAGCACAAATGGTGGTGGTATGTATATGTCCCACTGCTAGTACCAGCTTTGAACAATTGAACAGGATACCAAATCCCACTGATACATGAGTTCTCAGATTCTGACTTTGTCCCACTCTCCCTGCTCTGCTGGAGGGAAGAGATGGCAGCCTGTATGGGGCAGAGATGCTGCCGCTCCCTGAGTTGCAACCATCAGGAACCAGGTAGGGACATATACTGGCTCTGTACCCAGCCATAATTACAGTGTCTTTGCCAGAAGCAGTGCAGAAAACAGACATCAGACTAAACATTTCAGACACAGCAGAGGGGATTGCCAAAAAACCTAACCATGTCAACCATGAGACAATCACCTTGTGGTCTGGCTTGATTTGTGCTTGATCTGACAGAATTAAGACAACCAAGCCTGATAAGTCTGGTGAGGTAAAGGACCTGGGGTGAGGTTCTCCTTGATCAGCTCTGAGTTCAAAGTCTTCCTTAGTCTTCCCCAATGAAGTTGTCTGATTTATGAAATGGGACTGAAATCCTTATAACTGCTATGACGTGTTACTCTGACTGTAAGCAGCTTCCTACATTCATTACATGCTTTATTTTGGGTAATTTATATGGTCATGTTGAGGGAAGGATTATGCACTTTAATGTAAGAAATTGATCTGTTAATTCTGGTCTTGCTGAGACCTATAAACAGACCACACACTGAACGGCAAAACACAAACTGTTGGATGATCTGATAAGTCATAAGGATTTGTAATACAAAATTACAGACACCCCTACCAGTGTGGTCATAATTTTTTTTTTTTAGTTTTATAAAGCTTCAAAAAATGAGAATTAGGATATAAAAATGCTATTCAAATTGGCAGAGAACTTTTTATACAGGTAACATTGGTTGTCCAGTAAAACTGTGGCAGTTTCTCTTGGCTGAAATATAATTCAACTTTTTAGGTTGGTTTACTGTTGACACCTTTCAATTTTACCTCTACTTTCAAAGTCAGCTCAAACATGCAACTAGAAAACTTAGAACTTAAAGATTCTCTTCATCGTATGTCACTCCAAGGATTCTCCTGGCAGGAAAAGAATATAGGCTGCAAAAATCTCATGGGTCTTAAGAATGGGGCAGTGCTTCTTCAGGTGTGACTGGGACACAGGAGGGAGGTTTAGAAGATGCTGATCTTTAGTTACAGCTGAGGGATTCTTGGAGAAAACCCAGAGGTCACAAGAGAGAAAGGTTTATGGTTGCCTATATTCAGGTGACAGCTGTCAATAGCCTCCCACAGGAAATCTTACCTAGAGAGGGTATAGCAATGCTGACAGAGTCCCCATTAGTGGAAATCCATCAATTAGGCATTTTGAGAGTTTTTAGCTCATCTGAGGTTAAAAATGAAACACAAAATCTGTCCCATTGCCTGCAGGAAAATCAATATTAGATTGTTCAAAAGATTATAATCTTCCATGAATTCTGTATTTTCACTGATTTTTAGAAAGATCTGTTAGGAAAATATCACCAGAGGTAGAGTGAGAATACATATCTGGAACTAAGAACATTGTAAGGACTGCAATTGATATGTATGAATATAGAGAAATTTTACACAAATACAAGAAAGAACATTTTACCTTCCTTTCTCCTCATCTCCTTGTGACTTTCCCTCTACTGCACAATGATCCTGGCATTTTGGAAGCCCTTTCAGTTATTGACTGAAATAAAATAGTTCGATGTCAGAAACAAAATATAAAAAATAAGAAAAATATTATATCTTTGTGTTTTTATTTCCTCTCAAGATTTGACTTTCAGCTTATTTCAGGCATTTCACTTCAGTTTTAAAATGATAACATATGAGCAATAAGTTTAATGGAGCATAGAATGCCTTTGCATATGAAGCACCCTCAGAATTGTTTTTGTGATCTATGTTGTTCAAATGATGCTTTCCCTAATATAGACAAGGCCTGAAAGTGAAAGTTGTTTACGCTGTTGAAATATTCTACAGTTTCCTTTCTTCACTTTTGAATACTCCAATGAGAGGGTGGGTAAGGGAATTTTAAATCATCTGTCAGAACACTGACTTCATTGCTCTGAAACATTTTTATGTGTACAGTAGCTACTGAATTTTTTCTTTCGATAATCTCCTGCCCTCTCACCATTTCTTTGCCTGCAGTACCTTCTAGCTGGTTTCATTTTATCTTAATACTCTGGGCAGAGAACAAGGTCTAATTCTTGAATGGCCTGATAACAGCACCATTTAATACAAGGCTGCAAGTCCACAGCAGACATCAGCACAATGCTGTTGGCTTTTGGAGAGCTGGCAGCAACCACAAGGATTCGGAAAAGAGGTCAGGATTCTCTTATTTTGTGGCCAATATGCCATGAGTGATAGCTACAAGGCTTGAGTGGACACGCACAGCATATGTGCTTCTCTCATGGGCCTCATACATTGGCTGATACTGCTCAGCTCCTCAGACACAGTAAATCAGAGCAAAGCTCATTTTACATGTGGAGGTCATGAACAGAATAACTCTGAATAGTTTTCATTAAAATAGTGCCAGGAGCAGAAAAATTGAGGATCTTATTCACCTCTAAGAGAACATTGCACTTGTCAGTAACATGGAAGTGTGATGGTTAGTTAAAATTAGTTTTTCTTTACTGAGAAATGAGAATTGGTCATTGGAGAATTAGAGGCAGTAACTGCTTTGAGACAGAGAAGTTAGGTATAGTCAGATGGCTGGTCCTTTATAGAGAAGGTGCTTTAGGAAAAAAGTGGAGGCAAGTAGGATGAAATAAGATGGCAGTAGGAGCAATCCTGGATAACAAAGGAAGAGAAAGGAGAAATGCAGTGGGATAGAAAGAAATGGAGATTGGAGTTTAATTAGTTCAAATCAAGGTAGATAATCTACATTACTGCACTTTTTTTTCTTTGGATCTGACTACATACAGGACTCCTTTTCAAAGTCTTCCTTTTGCATCAATATGTGGCACTTCCAAATACCTAATCATGTTTGCCCTGCTGTAATATTCCAGTTGAGATAAATTAGATTGACTTCATACAGCCCATACTGTTCTTTCTTCGATCCTGTCAGCCTAAAAGTAACTTTGTCAAAGCATAAATATTACTTAGGGAGCATTTTAGCTCTGCCAGCCTGGTCTTCCTCCTGAAAAATTTCTACTATTATTGATCTCAGGGAATAAAACCTTATTTTTACTTAAGATAAATAAAACCAAATGCAGTTTTCAACTCTTGCTGAATATGTTTGAGGAACTTGCTGCATGAAGAATCTGAAGAAAACCAAATTAAAAGTTCATGAGATAACTGATGCTTTCCTAGAAGAATGAAGCAAAATGAAGAAAAGCTAAAAACACTGTGTTGTGGAGGTTTAAGATGTAAGTAGAGAGGTTTATCACCAATAAAGTGATTCCTCAAAAGAAAGAAAAACTAATCTGACATAACTACCTGCTTATACCAAATACTCTTGAATCACACCTTCCCAAATACCAAAATAATTAATGACCTTACCTCTGGCTTAGGACTAACGTTCAGCTGTGGCACAGAAATATCTAACACAAGTATAGCTGTTTAAACATTTATAAAATATAAATTATAACAACAACAAAAGGCAAAGAAAAACTAGTTTAGAGACTACAATAACACACAATTAAGACAATTTTATCATTATTTTTGCTTCTCTTCGACTTTATGCTCCTGCAACGAAAAGATCCTGAGGGTTTAAAAGTAGTGGCTTTTAGAAAGATAATCTATGTGCACAAAGGTCAGGTGTTCATTACTTTGAGTTACTTCAATCTAGAAAAAGCATAAGAAATGAGGAAGTGTGCAATTTCCACAATATATAGTATCTGTACTTCAGAAAGCCTGTAAAGAATGTGCAAATTATGGACACATCTAGTCCTTTTTGAATTTATAATAGTGAATAACACTGCAGGAAAATGACATACAAATGAAATACATATTCATATACAATAAGAAAAGGTCTTGTTATTTGGGCAGGAGAAAAATGAGCTTCACAAGAGGCATCACTTCAATCACCTCTTCTTTTTCTACACTAATGTATGCAGAATGAGGAACAAAGAAGAGAAGCTTGAGACTTTGTCCCAGTCCCAGGGATTTGACACCATTGCTATAAGGGAAACCTGGTGGGGTGAGTCCTGTGACTGGAGTGCCCCGTTGGATGGTTACAGGCTCTTCAGGAGGGATAGGCAGGGCAGAACAGGCTGAAGGGTGGCACTGTATGTAATAGAAGTGTTAGAATGTATGGAGCTCACAGCTGGCAATGGCACAGTTGAGCCCCTCTGGGTAAGAATCAAGGGACAAGTAAACAATTCAGATGTCATCGTGGGAGCCTACCACAGACCTCCCAGCCAGGACAATGATGTCAGTGATTTGTTCCTTGTGGAACAAAGGGATGCTTCCAAGTCAACTGCCCTTGTCTCTATGCGGGACTTCGACTTGCCAGAAATTAACTGGGAGCATCACACAGCTGGTACAACCTGGGCCAGAAAATTCCTCAAAAACCTGGATGACAACTTTATGGAACAGGTCCTAAGGGAGCTGGAAATCATCAGCCATCACTACAGAATAAGACAAAGTCAGCCACTTGATCTGGATACACAAGAACAGATGTTTCCTAATTAGAATATAATAGAAACTCATCAGCACTATGTATCTATTAGGGTTGCACCAGAAGACATATCCCTCTTTGATATCTCTAAATCATCCAAGTGTATTAGCAATTATGGCACAGAAAATTTTCATGCGACTTGGTGGTAAAAGTAAAATATTTCTGTTTAATAATGCTAGTGGAAAGGGAAATGAGTGAAACTCACTGTTTCACTTAGACCACATAGGCCTACAAGAAACATTAGAAACAGATGCAGTGTTTTCTTAGAAAACCAATGAAATATTACAATATATTAAATATAGCATCCAAATCTTCAACATAGATCACCAAGCGGAAAAATTCAATGTTTTGTTTTACTGTTGTCTGTTTTCTTTTTTTACCTAACCTATAAAAATGGGTTGTTTTAGGAACCAAAACTTATGCATCATTAATTGAGTGCCAAACGTTTTGTGGAAACATAGATAAAGAAGTGTACACTGGTGAATTCGAGGAACATCCTCTGTGTACATAGATGCCTGAGAGGCAGGTGGAATATTTGTTTGTGCTAATAGAGGTAGGCATTGTGCACTTAAATGTCTGTTTTTCTTGCTGTCTCTGGGTTACATTTACTAGACTCTTGGTTGTGAAGACCATGTTATTTAACATGCCTTTTGACACTTGTACCTAAAAGAATACAATCTGAGGGACACAGAGTTATTTTAGAGTGATTTTGTCAGGCTGCATAGTAAACCAACACATACCCATCTTACTGCTGCTTCTTCTTTCCTTAAGCCCCTGCCCTGGAAATCACCATTATTATGTGCCTGTGGACAAATCCCTAATGTCTGCCCAAGGTGTGGTTTATGGACTTGAAGGAAAAGGTTATGTTGAATAATGGTGGGTATGATCTGAGATAACAAGTATTCCCAAACTGAATCTAGTATTGGATATCCTTGACAGATTAGGAATCCATAATGAATTTAAGATCCGAAGGACATTTTAAGACTAATCACCAATGGTCAGATTCAATAACCTGCTGTTCAGTTTGTGACATATATTAATACTTTATGCATATCTACAGGCTAAAATATTAAATTAAACATTTCCTAAACAAAATTACAATATACATACTTCAGAAAGTATCATTTTAAAACTAGTACATCCACGTGTGTATTTTATCTATTTTTACGAGACAACAGTAGAAGACTAATGCCACTTCAATGAAAAATTATTACAATAATAAAAATCACATTCTTAAAGATATTTAAGAACAAAATTTCAGACAATCATAGAATATTCAAGGTCAGAAAAGACCTTTAAAATCAACAAGTCCAGCTGTTAACCTAGCACCACCACCACGTTCTCCACTAAACCATATCTCTAAGTGCCACATCTACATGGTTTCTGAGCAAGTCCAGGGACCGTTGCTCCATCGCTTCCCTGAGCAGCCTGATACAATTCCTTTCATAAAGAAATTTTTCCTAATATCCAATCAAAACCTCCTCTGTGACAACCTGAGGCCATTTTCTCTGTTATTTAATTTTTTTTAGCTTTACATGCACTATATAAATTAACTTCATATTTTTATAATTATAATGTCATCTAAGTCAATATTACATAGATGTAATCAAAGTATTGACGCTCTCAAACAAACATCTCAGCCTTTCTCATGGGCGGCTCTACAGTTCTTCTCTTTCAGGTCAGATTTTAAGATGTTTTAGCTGCTATCGTAATTCTCAACAGCTAATAGTTTCCTCAATCATTTGGCTCTGCAGCCTGCTTAAGATGACAGCAGAAGAAAGGTGTCTAAAGTAAGATAGGACTTTTCAAAGCAGTATGACATTCACAGTAAATACTATATTTCTGTATGCCACCCAAAAATCTGGGGATCAGAAATCAGAAGCAATTAAAGACCATGGACCTATCCAGTTTTTCCACTATACGTCCTGTATCAAGCACTCTGATGAGGCACTGGTGCCAACTTAGCAGAGTTCACAGAGGATTTCTGGTTGCAGTTGTGTTGCAGCAGAATAAGATGCTACTCTACAGTTCCTCTACCTTCATTCCATCTAAGATGTCTGAGTGAGTCTGAGTTCTTTAAAGAAGGAGATTGATGCTCTTGGTTCATTTTTTTTGTCCTTTCCCACTAAGCTCATTTGAGAGCAGCAGGTTGCAGAAGGGAATATGTGTGATGACGCCGGCATATCTGACTGGGCAGTAATCTCAGTGGGGAAATAGTGATAACTTGCTTAGGGAGGGAGTGTTTTATGTTCTCAAACAAAACCTGAGACACCTTAGAATGGTGCACCAGCTCTTGTCACAACTAGCTACGGCACTTGCAGGTAGATATGTTTATTTTCATCACCTCCTTCTAAACCCCCCAGTAGTATAGCAATATGTAATTGTACTGCATTATAATTTTATGTTTCATGACAACTTTAGGAAGAATTACACTTCTGCATCCCTTTAATACTTTTTTTCCTGTCAGTTACAAGCTGTCCCCAAACAGTTCATCCACTTTTTTCCTTACTTAAAAAAGAAACCAGAAAATAAAGCTGGATAACTGTTCAGATTTAACTAACTTGCTTTGATATCTAACTTTCCTATTATTTCACATTCAAAAGCTTTTTTGTAGAACATAATATATAGAAAATAATGATTTTTAATTTGAGAGGTCTGATATCTGTGGTCTTTGCATGGAGAAGAGAATACAAGGTTAGGAAAGGATGGCTGGCCAGGTGCCAAAAGTGATGTAAATTCTGTCTGTCTGAGATTCTTGGAAGCTTTATGGTTTGAGGAAACACAGTCTTTAAATGTGCTTAAGCATTACAGAGGTTTATTCTTCTCTTATCCCTACTTCTTTTTTTCACAAACTCCTTCACTGACTTCCATATCTATAATTTGCAAGCAACTAAAGACAGATGAATTTGGAAACAAACAAGAAATGAGAGAAAGAAAAATGCATGTGAAGATGTTTCACATTTCCTGAAGCCCTGATATTCAACCCTCACATTCCTTGGTTGTTTGAGGATATGATAATAAAACCTGAGAAGAAGGAAAAGCTAAACCTAGGCTTTTAGTGCTGTTACTTCTGCACTGCATTCTCTGCTTTATCTGTTGGAAATATACCTTGACTTTTAGTATCTGATACTGAAATTATATCAGAGGTATTGGAGATCAAGCCAGGGTACAGCTACTGTGGGAGCTTTCTTTTCCAGTTTGGATTTGGGTGTCAAGGGATTTTGTTAGGATTTTTTTTGGTTTTGACATGCGGTTTTGATATCAGCTCTACTGCTGACAGCCTGAACAGCCTGAATGAATACGATGGTCAAACCACAGAAGACATCACCCACCCACTCATGGTCCTTAAAGCAGAAAGGAGGGCACTTCAGTAAGAAAGGAAAAGCTTTCTTAATGTGTCAAGTATGTCAGTTTTCTGTGCAAAGTGAGAGCTGAGGCTTCACAGGGCAAATCAGTTCAAAAAATAACAAAGAGCTCTTATCTACTTTAGAGTGAAAAGAAAAAGCAGACCATCTTTTTAAAGCATAGCTTTGATTCAAGTGAATCAATTAGTAGCTAATCACATACTTAGTATTAAAAGATTGAAATGCAAATAATTGCTCAATATTGCTTGAATTTTTAAAAAATATATTAATCAAAATTCCTGCCTTGGATTAAAGTGTTAGCTGATAATTCATATCCCCACATGCATTTCCATTCTAACAGTCATTATTTCCCTCTGATCAACTTTGAGCAGGCTCTGACTGGAAAGAATGCATGTGATAGTTAAAAAAAAAAAAAATCACACTAAGGACAAGTTCTTCTAGCTGGCCCTAAAAGACTCCTAAACAAAAGAAGAGTTTCCTCTTCCTAAATCTAATGAGCATGCATGACAGCTAAAAGAGGGTGATGTGTTTGATATAACCATTTCTCCCTCCTTTATACGCTATGCAGGGGAAAAATTGGACAGTAAGTTTGCATAGGTCCTTAATGTTCAGAGTGTCAGGAAAGCATCTGAAAAGCAACCTCTGTAATGTCATCTGTGCTTCATCATGAACTGAACTGACATGAGTCCTTCAGAACTCACCCTTCTCAAGGAGCATTTTTTTAGCAGTGGATCAATAAATCACCCTCTGGAAGAGCACCCCCAGTGACTAATATCCTGATAGACACTGTGTTTTTTCAGGAAGGTTACACAGAGGTGTTTGAAACTCCCTTCTGAGCTGTTGCAAATACCTCACTTTAGATTTGGAGTAACTCCACATAACACCAGTCTTACAATGACGGCAAATTATGTGCCTGTGTATGACTGAGGTATTTCTACAGAGTATTGAAAAAAGGAGACCTTCAGATCTGGAAGAACTACAGTTTATTCTCACTCCTGTGATAACTTACAATTCCTACTTAAGATAAGTCCTCGAGGCAAGCCAGTGTAGGAATCTGTATTGATGCCGCTAAACTACTCAGTTGTGGTTTTTCCAGGTAGTCAATGATTTGGGAGTTTAAGATAGATATGAATTTATAATAAAGAGTTGTTCTGATCTGATGTTATTTTCCCTGACAACCTGCAGACATGCTTACAAAAATGGTATTTGAGATGTGTTATTTTGCTGTCATGAGAAAGCAAATGTACTATAAATACAGCTTCAAGCAAAATGTAGTATTTTGAGTGTATGTTCACTGAACCTACTTGTTAAATATCCACTCAGAATATAAACAAATTGATACTTGAAAGCCTCTGCATGGTTTGAATTTGTATTTGTACTTAGTGACAATGACTTTCTGTTGTCAGTGGCATTTCTTTTCGTTTATTTTATTGTTTAGTTATGTTTGTATTTTTACTCCCCCTTAACTGGCTTGCTTTCAAAAGTTATGGGGATTTTTTTTCTGAGTGTTTCTAAAAAGAAACTTTAATTGAATAATGTAAACAGCGTTTCCCTGTCAGGCATAGGCAGTCATGAAAAGGGCAATCAAAAACTACTATATAATTTTTAAGGAGTGATTTCATATAGAAATAAACTTTCTAACTAAAAGACGTCCTAAGCAAACTGTGAAGGGTCACCTGTGTCTACTCATTTGAAGAAAAAATTATGACAGAAGATAAGCATCACTTAGGGCTTCCTTTGTGATGTGTTGACCTTTGAATTTCAAATGGATAAATGTATTTATAAATATGTGCATATTCAACAACATTATTGCACAGGATTTACACACTTGCAATTTATTGAAGTATTTTTTTAAGTCCCTTTAGTCACTTTATCTCAATCCTGTTCAAAGACCATGTGACAGCTGTGTGAAAATCGACACCTTCAATAAAAAGTTCAGGAGTTCAATGACCAGAAAGAAGACTGGAGTTCATAGAATGGTTCAGCAACTACTGAACAACTTACCCTTAAGGTGCAAGATAAAAGTGAAAGAGTTTAAGATAACTTCCTTTTTTATTGCCTACAAATGTCTTGAAGCAATTTCATACGTCCCAATGAGCAAGGAAGCTGAAGAACATGAAGTGTCATGAACTAATGTGTTGCTTAAAAAGGTTTCTAGGTTAGCTGTTCTCTCATTTTTAGATAAGCAAATGTATTTAATTTATTAAGTGTATTATTTTGTGACTACTTCACAACTGTTTAATAGTTAGAACAGACCAGGGGTCAGATTCCCTAGAAAGTTATGATGTTGACTGTGAATTCAATTCTGGGGTCTTCTTATTCACTTGTTTTAAATTTGTTCTCCCTCTAATTTAGAGATGTGTGATGCATCTTTGGGGAAAAATCAACATTATCATATTGTTGTACCTTTCTTCATTTAGAATTTTACTATCTTGACCAAAAGATATGTATGTTGCAAGAAAATAATTCTTTGTATAAGTTATAGGAGCTGCTGACTTTCTCTTGATAGCTCAGTAACTGTTTAAAAAAAAAAAAAGAGTAAAGGATCCATCCTTCAAAAATCTATTCAGAAAAAAGTGTTTCTTTAATTGAAAGTTAAGACTCACATATTAAAAAATGTAATGGTACAATAGTATGCTTTTCTTTAGTACTGTGGTTTTGAATTTTAGAGTAAATAATTTCTGATTCTTAAACATTTTGCCTGAGAAATATTCCAGTTCTGTATTGTTCCATGGGAATGACTTGTACCATATTTATTTCTAGAATAAAAGAAAATACCATAGAAATGCCAAATGCACTTTTGCCCTTGACCTTTAGGTTACAGCTTTGAAAAATGCTTTTATTACTTATTAGGAGGGATAAATAATCAACAGTCATTAAGACAAAGAAAAATGTCTTGGTGAATGAATTATGCTCACAGCACAAAATAATAGTTTGCCTCCCACAAGAAGTTCAGAAATACAATTACTGTTGTGTTTCTGTCTTACTTCATGATAAATGCATCTGTGACCTACTAGATAGTCACACAGGACCAGGTTCAAATGTAAAATTTTGTTTCATTTAGAAGCAGCAGCACTGAAAGTTTCCCTCGTAGGTGCTCTGTCAATGCCTAGATTTGAAGGCTGTGAGAACTGTTCTTTTTATTATGTGCCTTCCCTAGTTACTACAGTTGAGACAACACTGGAAATCTTGGGATACATTTCACATTCAGAATAGCTGGAGTTTCAAAAATAGGCATTCTCTGAACAGGACAGTCCTGTACTTATTTTAAGAACATGTCTAAAACATAAGTTTGGAATCCGTACAAAAAAATAATTGCATTGTTCACTACCACTGACATCTGAGAGAGAATGGTCAGAGAAGTATTTGAAATAGATAGAGATACATTGGTATCTATCATCTCCTTGGAGGGTGTATGAATCAACAGACTATTAAGGTTATTTTCCTTTTGTTGAAAAACTGTTTTTTTGCAGTGAGGATTATTTTCACTGCCTAGAAACAGAAACTCCATCAAAGTGAAACCTTCCACCTGAGTTATGATTCTGAATTTAAAGAGTATATGTGCTTTAGCTTTGTAAACCAGAAAAAAGAAAATCTGATTCAGAAAAATCCTCTTTGTTCTTCCTATTTCATGGAATGTTGCTGTTAACAAGTCAGAACACACCACACAGACTTGAAACTATTACTGTTTGTGCAAAAGGGAAATCACGATGCAGCTTCTACACTTTACCATTATTAGCAACCATATTTCTTATCTGCATCTTTCATAGTCAAAGATGAATTACTACTGTTTTACAGTACAGAAATTCTTTACACATTTATTATCTAAAGATTGACAAGACTTCTTACAAAACAAGGTCATGGCCTTCTATCCACAGAAAGCTGAGCTCCCTCAAAGAGGTGAGCATGAACACTGCATTGGGCACCCCCTGTGCCAATAGGTACTTCACTAGTGAGTCACATTTTCTGTATGAAATGTATCACCTCTGAAATTAAAGTAAAAGAAAAAATACAGTAATTTTGTTATTCAGAGCAGTCACCATATCTTGTTTTCATAGTAAAAGATGCACTGCCAGTATGACAAATCATGGATTTGTCAGTCCCTGTGTGGTAGCTGAAAATTTATATTCTTTCATCAGATCTTGTTTCTGTCTTACATTTCATAATTACTGTTTTCTAGGAATAGGTTTTATACAGGGATAAGATGGGAGTAATAGGAAGAGTTCTCTTTGTTTTTCTTAGTAGCATTTACTAGGTTTACTACTGAAGATTTATCTAAAGGCTGCATTCTTTCAGAAATCCTCAGGGAAGGATGGGGTGAGATTAGAGTCAGAAAATGTCACTGACTGCTAAAGAGCAATGTGATACCATCCACTACAGAGCAAGATGAAGAGGAAAAGCCATGTTGTTCTGTTATTTTGTCTGCTGTTAAAGCCACACTTGATTCTCAATTTCGGTGGAAAAAACTCAAGTTCAGAAAGATACGGTGACCTGAAATCATGTGCACAAGCACATCACCACACTTACTTTATTTCTTGGTAAAAAAAAAAGGGCGGGCTTCATTTTTAACATTTGAACTCTCAAAAATTAATTGTGACTGTAAAAAAAAATTTAAACGACATTCTGTACGTTTAAGTGACTGATGTTTGCAGAAGAGCAGCACAATTTTTCACTTTATACACAAGTATGTGTCAGAATCCTGATTGTATTATCCAATCTTGAATCCAGTATTCTCTGAACATAAGGAGTGAATTTGCCACTCCTTAGTTTGCAAATACTCTTCCATCAGGTGTGCTTCAGTACCTGTGTGGGAATGCAAACGAACAATCTCTCTTTTTAGGTAGGAAGATAACTCAGTTTCTGACTTGTTTATTTCCTGCTAGCTGTGAGGATGACAATATCAGGAGTAATTAAAGTTCTAATATATAGCCTCAGACACCAGAGATTTGATGTAGACTAAGGTCACTTCTCATACAGATCAGCAAACAGCAGTTGACTTAAAGTTGTAAATATTACTGAGAGAGTGACTTCAGTTGGTGACCCGGTGTGGAGCAGTCCTTATTCCTGAGATCTGAAAGACAGAAGTGACAAGGAATCTGATGCTAGGGAATTTTTCTGACCCCTTCATATTACATAGCTCTGGGGCTGTGATGAAGGACAAAGGAATGGCAAGATTATGAATTATAGAAATAATGACACCAATAGTAACAGGAATAATTGTGTTGCTGTTTATTACCACCAGGGAGAGAATGAAGGTAAAACAAGGGAAACAGAGCAGCAATGAAATAGGCAAGAAGAGAAAAGAAAATTGCAAATATAAACATTTCATATGGTTGTGAGGTAGGACTGAAAAAGATTAAATACCTTTCAGATGGAACAACAAATGTTATTTCTCATTTTTTCTTGTAATTCCACCTGCTACCTCTCTGACTTCTGTGTGTTCTATGTTTACTTGTAGGTAAGGTCAGGAAATGTGGGTTAGGTGAATGGACAGTGAGGTGGCTCAAGAGCAGTCTGTATGGCACAGCTCAGACAGCAGAGTAGAATCCAGTTGGAGACCTGTAATCTGTGGCATTCCCCAGAGATCAGTGCTGGATCCAGCCTTATTCAACTTGTTTATCAACAACCTGGGCAAAGGAATAGAATGCACCCTCAGCAAGTTTGCTGGTGATACAAAACTGGGTGGAGTGGCTGATTCGCCTGAAGCCTGTGCTGCCATTCAGCAGGACCTTGACAGCGTGGAGAATTGAGCAGAGAGAAACCTGGTGAGGTTTAACAAGAGCCTGTGCAGGGTTCTGCACCTGGGGAGGAATAATCCCAAGCACCAGCACAGGTGGGGGCTGACCCGCCAGAGAGCAGCTTGGCAGAGAAGGACCTGGGAGTCTTGGGGGGTGAAAGCTGACCATGAGCCAGCAGTGCCCTGGCAGCCAAAAGGGCCAATGGTATCCTGGGGTGCATTGGGAAGACTGTGGGCAGCAGGCTGAGGGAGGGTGTCCTGCCCCTCTACTCTGCCCTAGAGAGGCCACATCTGGAGTGCTGTGTGCAGTTCTGGGCTCCTCAGCACAACAAAGACAAGGAACTCCTGGAGAGGGTCCAGCAGAGGTCACAAAGGTGATTTGGGGTCTGGAGTATCTCTTATGAGGAGAGACTGTGGGGGCTGGGCCTGGTTAGTCTGGAGAAGAGAAGGCTGAGAGGGGCTCTCATTAATGCACATAAATATCTCAAAGGTGGGTGTCAAAAGGATACTGCCAGATTCTTTTCAGTGATGCCCAGTGACAGGGCATGGAGCAATGGCCATAAACCAAAACCCAAGAACATGAGGGAGAACTCCTTTATGCTGAGGGTGGCACAGCACTGGAACAGGCTGTCCAGGGAGGTCATGGAGCCTTCCTGTCTGGAGACATTCAAAACCCACCTGGACGCATTCCTGTGTCACCTGCTCGAGGTGACCCTGCCATGGCAGGAGGGGTTGGACTGGGTGATCTCCAGAGGTCCCTTCCAACCCTAACAATTCCATTTCATGCTGTTTTTTCTGCTATCTTTGCCTTTTTGCTACTCCATTATTTGTACATCAATGAAATGCCCCTGAGTGAATGAACCAGTTTTGCCTATAACAACACTGAAAAGAAATGTGCAATGCAGCAAATTAAAATCTAACTAACTTAAGCACTGACTGCTCTGCTCATTTTTTGTTGGCTTTGTGATTTCAAAATATCATTCATTCCCAAGATGAGAAACAGGCTTAGGATAATATGGGCAATATGCAGAATAGAAAGTTCTGTTGAAACCTGTGACACCAGCTGAAATAATAACGAATACAATTGTGCAGATAATATTTTGATGGAAGTAGGTGCAGTTGAATTATCCACTGCAGATGAATAAGAATGAATCATCAGGATGTTCTAATTCTGCCACAAGAGTAAAAGGGCAAGATAAATATTTTAAAGATATTAGCTATTTTAAATAATTAGCAGTCATTAAAGGAGTTATTAAATAGTCAAGTTTGTTTTAAAGGTCTTGCTTAGATCTGCAGTTCTGTCAGAGTAAAAATCTTTTGGAACAAAAAGGTTGAAACCCCTAACTACCTCACAGTTTTGCCATGTACAATTTGATTAATTCACAGTAGAACATAGGTAAGATTTAGAAACAAACATACATCTCCCCCCCAAAAAACCCACAAACAAACAAACAAACAAACACAACAAATCCACACACCCCCCCCAAATCACAACAAACACATTGTATGGTTGGGGTTGAAAAAAAGTAGATTTGCATTCTTTTGTGCAAATCTTTTATTCTTTTATACACAGCTATGTATCTGAAAGCCAGAAAATTACTCAATATGTTTAGGCTGCCCTAGATAGGGCACTTCAAAGTATATGAAATCTCCCAGAGACTGAAGGATCCCACAACGTGATGAATGCACTATCACTTTGAAAACAAGTACAGTATTTTGTGACATTACCTCAGAACATTATCTTCACAGAAGAGCTTGTGGACCAACATGTATAAATGCTCATTAGCCACTGCACGGCAACATGAGGTGTCTTAATGCTGAGGGAGACCAAGAGACCTCATGTAACTGTCTCACTGCTCCTTCTGTGAAGATAAAAATCTCTGTACATAAGATTTTCTTCATTAAAGATGTCATAGGATAGATTCTGCAATCCTTACTCATGCTGAGTGACAGATTACCATGTGAACAGCAATAGTTCGAATCGAAATGAGGTTTGTGGTGGGAATTTCTTTCAGTAAATCATCCAAAATTAAGTCAAGTCTTCACAGGATGGTGTCCAGGGATGCCTTAAGGGAATGAGATATTTATCTGCAAGTGTATCAGTGAATAAAAGCAAATCTCCTACTTGTTTAATATGAATGCCAGTGTAAATTGGATCAGTGAAGTATCAAATGTTTGAGATGAAGGTGATGCAGGTCGGTGATGTCGGTGATGTAGCTTGACCCCACCCACACCTGAAAATGAAGACTTTACAACTTCATTCAGCATCTCACTTTTGTACAGGACAAAAAAAAAAGTTCATAGAATTAGAAAATTCACAAACAGAACACTTTGAAAAGTTAACATTTCTGTGCTGATGGCTGCTAGAATTATTAGACAAAAATTATGTGCACTGACAACGTGGGTTATTATTTTTAAACTTAATTTTCAGAACATTTTTATTTGAAATCAGTCTATCAGTCAGAAAACAATATATTTTAAGAAAAATCTGCCATTGTCATTCAGTCTTCCTGGTGCACTGTGTTGATGGACCCTGAAATCTTTATAAACTATGTGGATGAGATATGAGACTTAATGAGAATAATAAACACCTTTATTTGTTCTCTGTCTGATGAAATTCCACCATTGGTGAGAGAGCTTTCCTCTGTACTTGAAATAAACATCCACCAACCAAATGAGGAGAGGATGGCATGTCCAAGTTCATTTTTAGGGTTTTGCACAGAGCAACATTTTTGCACTGGAATCACTTTATCTCAGGTCAGCGTAGCACTGATTTGGAGCTTAGCAAACTACAGCTCCTATGGCAGGTTCAAATACAGGTAATTAATTTTTAGTTTTAAACCAAGACCTGGAGTTTAAAACCTACATGTACAAAGACAATGCTAATATAAAATCAAGCAATGAATAAAATGCCAAGTGTGTAACATCTATTTCTTGGCTTACGTAGACAGTTGTGGCAAGAGGTTGTGTAAAATGTTGCCCATCCTCCGAGGAAATTATCAAGAAGCATTGTCTGCCACTAATTTTCAAATAAGCTGCCAAATGAAAGCTAATCATTGTCTGCCAATGATGAGTGTAATTTTGCAGGGCAATTACAATCAGTAACTATTTTCTTCAAGATATTAGTTTGCAAAATAGTTGTGGTCTGGTGCACATTCAGGGTAGTGATTTCTGCCTGCTTGCTGGATGTGGTGAGCTCACCCTGCCGCCTGTGAGCTGCAGCAGAGCTCTCCCATCACTGCAGGGTTTAGCAGCGTGACAGGACGTTTCCATAGAGCCCGAGATGCACTTTTACCATCTGAAATGTCTGTGTGGGTGTTTGTCTCTTGGTTCATTGCTTCACCAGACACTGTGTCTAATTTGGAATTACTTTTACTTCTGCATGTTCTTTGCTTCTTGCCTTTCTGTAAACTCTAGGCTGCAAGCAGAAGCTCCTGAAATCTCCTAAGTAAAACCCATGTCCTTTGCTAGTGGTGCATAAGCATTTCCTCTTGGCTGCTTCTGTCAGAGTAAAGTTTTCCAGACATTTGTCATCTTTGGATTTCTTTAATCAACTGTTAATATTATGTATTTGCAGTATACAACATGCAAAGAAAGTGTTCCAAATTTTATTGTCAGCGGTTGGGGTTTGCTGGTATTTGACTAGATTTTTTTCTTGTTGTTTATTGATGTAACTGCATAAATTTCCAGGATAACTTGATTTATAGAAGCTAAATTGTGACAGAATACTGGAGTGCTGCAGAAGAAAAGAATGTTACAATGGAGGCAAACCACTAGTAGATTTATGTTTATGAATATTCTTTATTTTTTTTTTTTACAGATCAAGAATATAGGAGGAAGTGCCGCATCAATGGACATCATCTGTAGATGACATAGTACTAATGAAATTATTAACAGTTGTGAATCTGCAAAATTCCTGTGAAAAAAATCCATCATTGCGTAGCAGCACGTGAAGGTGGGAACTCATGCGGTAGGAGCCAGCTGGGATTTCACAGCCAGCAGCATACAACCTGCACTATTTGACGACTGCAGCCTCAACAAAGTGCCTGTTGCCAAATCCAGCCTTGAAGGATCTGTGTCTGAAGGCTGTCGTAGCAGTGTGCTCACACAGAAATGAATGCGAAATGTGTTGCCATGTCAGTGTGACCAGCTGTCTCCCCGCAGAGAGCTAAGACAGACATTCAGTTTGAGTTCCAGAGTGTTTTCATTACAAAGCTTTTCACTCTTTCGCCAGGACTGAGCAGTGATACTTCAGCAGTGCTACTACCTGTGTGTGTTTGCTAGACTGAGCTCCAGCAAGGTTGGCTGGAGATTTTTGGTACTTTAATGCGTATTCTTTTCAGTGAGTGGGTGTCTAAAGCTAACTGAAACGTGAGCCTTCAAATAAAGATACAAATCACCCAAATCTGCAGTCAATTTTGGAAAATCGAAAATTGATGTGTATTTTGTCAGCCCCCCATATCCAGAGGCAGTAAGTTAAGGCCAGCTTGCACACAGCTTAGGTCAGAATCTAGCTGATTCTACATTTGCATACTTGTATGCAAGAGAGAATTCTAGCCAGCTCGAGACTTCTGATTACCTGAAAAATCTTAGTTCAAATAGTCAGATAGCCTTTCTTAAGCTTTCCAGCTGCATTTTTCAAGAGTCCAGCTGCTGACTGCGCTATGTCATGGAGCTGCAAAGGATTTAGAGTTCAGGTGTCATGTGCTCACACTGCCTTTGGATCAAGAGTTTACTCACTGTGAAAAAGTGCCAGCTGTGTCTCGCACAATGCAGAAAATTAAGGATGCACACCAACAGAAACCTTTCATGGTGGCTGGCTAAGCACTCACTTCTTGGAAAGCATGCTTTATTTCTCTGTGATATTGCTCCAAATGCTCACTAAGGATAACAGTAAATTTTCACATTACATGGATGTTGGGAAATACAGTGCTGTGTGTGAATCCCATCATCAGTTGCTCTGATGAGTGCCATAAAATCCCATTGTATAATTGACAGAATTTACATGATGATTCAGATATAAAGGACATGTGTTGAATGGGGAAGCCAAAATAAAACAGTGAATTTCTGATCATGAAATAAGTGCTAGAGATTTTAGGCAGTGCTTATAACAGGAATTTGGGATACAGTGGAATATGTATGTGGAATAAATGAAAACAGTTATTGAAATTACTAAGATTGTGCCACATCAACTTCTCATAAGAAAAATCATGTGGTTTTGGCTCCAACTCTGATATATAAAAATTCCTTAATTTTTTAATATTTATAAAATAGCAAAGTAAACAAATTTTTTAAACATATTCTTATTTCCTTTGCCTGTTATATTTTTTATTTCTACTGAAATATAAATATGCTCTATTATTAATATATGCAAATATGTTTGTGAGTGGGAGGAGTGTTCAGAATTCTCTAGTCTGTCTGATCTCAGAAGTCACTGTATCATACCAATTCCTTCATTATTCTCCTGGGTCTCAGAAACATCAAATGCTCACAATCTGATGCTTACTTTCCTTTATCTGCCACCTTCATGCCTCTGAAGGCAAAAGGAAATCCCACACAGATTCCAGGTCAAGGTGCAGAGGATGTTTCATTTTTCCAGGCTCATTCTGGAGGCACAGAGTATTCTGACATTTACAAAAGTGGTTGAGTAGCTTTAATTTAATGAAGGTTCATGTGATTTTTTGGGCAGATTTCAGGATACCCTCATGCATCCTGTATCCAACAGCAAAGGAAAAAATCATGGATCATTTTGAAAAACAAATGTATAACAGATACTCCTATATACAGTGCTTGGTTTTATTATTTTATCTTCTGCTATTTCAGCCATGGAATAATAAATGTTTACGCCTGACACTGCAATATTCATTGGCAGAGCTCAAATACTGTTGCAAACATAAGAAGACACAGCTATTACACATTACAAATGAAAATAGGGGAGTCAAAGAGATGAGATGTCCTGACAAGATACACAATAAAAAAAATGTGCTAAGGTTTGTAGGTTTCTTGTGCAGTGCCACGACCCCTCCATTGTATCTGTCCAGAAATCACTGAATAAAGAACAACAGGGTAAGACGGAGGCTGGTGTCATGCAATGATCAGTGATAGGAATAAATCTGAAAGAGAGAATAAAAGATGAGATGCAGTGAAGAGCGTTTATTATTTTTGAAGAGAAAGAACTGGATATTTTAAATTTATTTGAATATCCTCTCTTTCTAGACAAAAAGGAATTAGCTCTCAGAATAACAGTTCCAAAATCATATTCAGTGGCTCTGTTTGAGAGGTCAAGCTGACAATGCAGAAAACCCGACAGAAGTTGATGGCTTCTCCTTCCTTCAGTTGACACTCCAGAAGAATTGGGTCACTCCCACCATTGCAACATTATGCTGTCCTTTGTGATAAAATTAATTATTGAAAAAAATTAAAATAGTAAATTGAATAAAAGTTTTAAAGTAAAAGTAAATAAAATTAATTTTTAGAAAGATACTAGTGAAACAGAATTAAGGGGTTGATCCGGTGATACTTTATTTTTAAATTAGTGAATTTGGAACATGCTCACATTCCCGTATTCCATGTGAAGTCTTCTCAGAACAGACTTGATCCCTAAAATTTTATCACAACAGAAGGTAAACAAACTATTTGAATAATCTTAATGACTTTAAAACCAATGAAACTATAAGAAAAATTGGGTTTTTTGTACTACAAAACAGAAGAATTTGATTTCCATTTTTTAGCACTCACAGGTATATACTGCTAAAGGAAAAGACCAGTTTCCGTTTTGTTTCTTTTCCCTTATTGAGAGAATCCTATTAAATAGAGTTTAACCTCTTTATGGAGTTTATCCTTTGCTTTTTCAGAATCATTTTCTTAATAGGTACAGATGTATGGGTAACTAAAGTGAGAAATTTTTACAAAACCATACACTAATATAAATTAAATGTATTAAGAAGATGCAACAAATGCTTGCCTATGTTTAATGTTTAGCCAGCCTACCATAGTATTAGTGTTCTTACGAATGTTCCCAGGATGCCAGTTTCAGGATATCAAAACAGTAACAATTTGCAAACACACCTAGCTTCACAGATTTCCAGGTGAGAAAACACTGAATTCAAGTAATCTATGTACAAAACTCTCTTCCTTCCGTTAGATTTTTGTCAGTAATTCTACCAACAGTTATCTGGATTAAGCTCTTTCCCACTAGGTTATATGGAGTAATTCCCTAATACTAAGGATTCAAGTTTTTGCTCTCTTTTGTAACCTGAAACTGTCATCTTTAATAATATGGTTGTTTCTCATTTGTTTTAAAAAGCAGTCATATTATTTATATTCTGTAACTTCAAGCATATGCATTCATTTTTTTTTTGAAATTAATGTTTAAATTTTTGCTTTTGACTGTGCTGAAACAATATCAACAAACCAAAATAAGTAAATAAAATCAATTCTCCATAATGTCCATGTCTGGAAAATTGGCTGGATTTTATGGAATTTTGTTTCACAAAGATACACACTCTTAAAAAAACAAAAAGAGAATTCTATACTAAAATAAATATTATGCTAATAACTTTCAAAAGAAGGCAATCAATCTCAGACTGATTCTGTAGCTGTAAGTGTATTTAAAGTCTGTAGTGGAATTGAACAGCCCAGACAATTATTTCTTTTATCAGATGAAAGAAGTCTGATGTGTCTCAAAGGAAATGGCATTACTTACTTCTTACCTTCAAAGACTTACTGGATACAGATTAGCTTTCAGTTTCTTATTAAAAGGAACCTTTATGAATGCAAAACACATCTTTCAAACATTTTATAAAGTGTGGCAAGGGAATTAGTTCCAGAAATATTGTTCCAGATATTTTAAGTCAGGATGACAACTATGATGATAGTAGTAGGAGTCTGTCTTCTTCGAGCACACATCAGCAGTGAAACTGAAGTTATGTGCCCTTATGACAGAGAAAGGAAAAAAAGAATGCTACAGTCAACAAAATACAGTGGCTTTGTGTAATTCTTTGCCTATATTTTAAAGTTTGATAAAGTCCACTTCTGTGGAAGACTTATTTTGACAATAACCTATCAAGTCAAAGAAGATAACAATTTTTGGAACAAATATTAATAGGTCACACTGAGAGTTCACCAAGCCCAAATTTCCTCTGAAGTACCAAAAGAAGGAAAAGGAAATGTTATACATCCTCTGTCTTCCTCTTCCAGTCTACAGGTAGTTTTTTGGGGCTTTCCTGGGACTGATATGGTAGGCTGCTAGCCCCCTTTATATCTCTCTTCCAAATATGAGTTTAGATTCTCTTCAAGCTCCGCTAAACATATTGCAGACCTAGATGTGAATTCCACAATTAGACCATAAGAATCACAGAATCACAGACTGGGTAAGATTGGAAGGGACTGCAGTGGGTCATATGGTCCAACCTCCCTGCTCAGGCAGGGTCATCCTAGAGCACATGGCACAGGATTACAATCAGGTGACTCTTGAAAGTCCACAGTGAGCGAGAGTCCACAACCTCTCTGGACGGGCTTTTCTACTGCTTGGTCACAAATACAGTAAAGAAGTTCTTTCTCATATTCAACTGGAACTTCTTGTGCATCAGTTTCTTCCCTTTTCCTCTTGTCCTATTGCTTGGAACCACTGAGAAGAGCCTGGTCCATCCTCTTGTCACCCTCCCTTCAGATACTTATAGGCATTAATGAGGTCCCCTCTCAGTCATCCCTTCTCAAGGCTGAACAGGCCAAATTCTCTCAGTTCTTCCTTGTAAGAGAGATACTCCTGTCCCTTAATCATCTTTCCTAACTTATGCTGGACCTGGAATTCCATGTCTCTCTTGTACTGAGGATCCCAGAACTGGANTGCTGGACCTGGAATTCCATGTCTCTCTTGCACTGAGGAGCCCAGGATTGCACACAGCAGTCCGCATGTGGCCTCATCAGGGCTGAGTAGAGGGGCAGGATCACCTCCCTTGACCCACTGGCAATGCTCTTCCTAATGCATCCCAGGCCCTCTTGGCCACAAGGGCACAGCCGGCTCTTGGACAGCTTCTTGTCCACCAGGATCCCCAGGTCCTTCTCCACAGAGCCGCTTTCCAGCAGATCAGTCCCCAACCTGTGCTGGTGCAGGGGTTATTCCTCTGCAGGGACAGGACCCTACACATTGAACTTCAGACGGTTCTGCTCTGCCCATCTCCCCAACCTGTCGAGGTCCTTCTGGAGGGATGCACAGAACTCTGGGATATTGGCCACTCCTCCTAACTTTGTGTCGTCAGCGAACCTGCTGAGGAGGGCCATTTCTTGTGTAATACTGCAAATTGGCTCAGGGGAATCTTCTCCGTGTAATTCACTCCTTTCTGCACTGATCTCCCTCCACAGAAGAGCCTTTTTCACTACCAAGGGCTTATGGTAACAATTGCCTTGGTCTGTATCATATCTCGGGATATCAGCTTTCTTACAGTTTCTTTCAAAATGTCAACAGCTTGAAGGGGAGAGAGACACATTTGAGTATCATTGCAGCAGCCTCCTCCCTTTTTGCAAGAACTAATCAAAATTTCAATCCTGCTCCTGTCTTCAGCACAGCTGTCTTCCCCCTTTCTTTACACATGACTGTTAAAATAGATCCATAATTTACTGAAGTCCTATCCTCAGGTTACTCTTGCACAAAACTTTCCAGTGAATCCTATCTTTACTCTTATGCAACTAGCCGCTGCTGTCCTTCAATTTCATCTCCTGTCCCATGCTATTCATGGCCTATCTTTAATTGTTTCATAAATTAATTATGTGCATTTCCACAAAAGGATGGAACTAAGCTCTGTTGCTTATTCTTTAAAGAAATTACAGACATGAACTGAGGAAAGTGAATATCCTTGAGATCAGGCATGATGTCTCATTAATCTTGGGTGTGGAAGGACAAGATAAACTTCAGTGTGGATTTTCTATAATCTATCTGTGTAGGTTTAGTCTTTCCTTAAAAAGTTCTAGTAATGGGAAATAGCAAAACTGATTCAGAAATTTTAAAATCATATAAAAAAATCCTATGAGGATTTAGCTGAATCATAAAGAAGAAAAATATTATTTTGTTCTCTAAACACTTTTAAAATTTTGATTTTATCTTTAGGATTATAAAAATCAGTATTAGTATAATTGGCAAATAGATGTCAATTTCCTTCTTGAAGATTGTTGAAAAATGATAAGATTCATGATATATTAAAAAAAAACAATGAAGAAAAGTTATGTGAGAATGGTCAAAAAGAAGAAATATATGGGTTTCTATAGATCCCTTTAACAGTATTTCTAAAAAAAAAAGAAAAAAAATATATAAATANAAAGAAAAAAAATATATAAATAGCTTAGAAGTTTTTTTTAATTTATATTTGTCTTGGATTGACAGACGAAGATGTCTACAAAATATTGTGGACAACAGGGACTCTTAATTTTTCTTCAAAACGCAGGACAAGACCATGTGTCCAAATTTAATAATATAAAACTTGGGTTTGATGCAAAACTAAGCAGTGCCTAATCTCCAAAATTACTAGGAAATTTACTGTTGCTGATGAAAAAATGTTTTTTAGGCTCATCTTTTTATTATTTGATATTATAACTACATCTATAATGCAAAATAGTAATAAAATGAGCCCACAAACATACAATAACATTTAAATTTCTATATAAACTATTCCACACATACAATATCTCAAAGATAAATGATAACATTATTCCATAATAAAAGAAAACAAGCATATGCTTCTTGAAAATTACTTGTTTGATTTCCTGAACAACAGAAAACACATAAAAGAAATGTAAACAGATTTTATTTTATAACAGTTACATTATGGAAGTGTATGTGTGAAAAAAATACATGGAAAATCAAATTTGTCATGGAGAAATTAATGAAGATGACAACCGTGCTAAAAGTAAATCCTGATTTTTAACATACCTTTTTTTATGTAAGTTGATACATCCACCTTGCTTTCTACAGATACGTGAATACGACAATGAGTCATAGACACTACTGATAGGCATTTTATGTTTTCATTTCATTGCCATATTTTACAGTAACATTTTCTAACTCAGAGCATAGCTGAAGCATTTGACTAGATCTCTTCTGGGCCACTGTCAAAAGTAATGTCAAAACTCACATGTATAATTACATATACATCCTCCTCAAATTATTTGTAATTTTATTCAGGACATATGTTCTGCAAAAATATAAAAAACAATAAAACCATAAAAGTACAGTATCACTTCATGAGAAAGGTGAACATAAAGGACATAAAACACAAATAATATTGGAATTTAAGATCTGAAAGACAGCAATATGCTAACAGAATTTTATGGGAAAAGAATATTTAATTTCCTACCAGAAAGCAGGAAAAGTATATATAAGCTTCATGTGAGAATGAATGATTGAATAATGCAAATATTAACCTATATCTTAAGATTCATAACCCCGTGAAAAATGATTTCTGGCTCTGTACTTTTTTCTCTGCTACCTCCTTTTGCTTCCTCGTTTGTCAGAAATGAACCTGAGCTATCACTGGAAGGAAAATGTACAAATTAGAGATACAAAATACAGAATTATTTACTTGTTAGGGGCATGGGTGAGTAGTTAAACCATTGCTCTTCTGATTCGTATTAAAGCACTTACAAAGTCATATTTCAAAGTGGTTCACAGTCACGCCTTGACAGGGCTGTGGGGAAACTTAGAGGTCTTAGATGGACTCAATATGCCCTGAGGGCAATGTCTTCCCAAAGCTTAAGCTGAAAGGTTTACAAAGGTGCTGCTTTACGCATGATGTGGAGATACATGACATTTCAAAATCATATCTAAAAAGAAGTTGAAAGCATACAAAGAACAGTGTTAAAACATGAATTATGTATCATCCTCCCATGTATTTCAGCCACTTCTAAGCTTATCTTCCCTTCTCTTGCTCCTTCCATCTCCCAGCCCAGCCCAAACTCAGATTCAAATTCTCAGATTTCAGAAACATATTGGGACAGGTTATATCTCTGTCATCTCACGTTTCTGACATCCTATTTGTGAAAAGAGACTAAAGTGATCCGTTAAACATGCAATAACAGGAACAAGAATAAGGAAGTTCTATGTGGATGAATTTAGGACTAGAAAGCTTGCTAAGGATAAAGGTTTTCCTGACCTTGGAAGCTAATTTGAATTAAAGAAGGGTGTGTGACTTTTACTCTGAGTGTGAATCCAGGCTAGAATGAAGCAAATTTACTCATGAGTAAGAATATCTGTTACCACGGTTGCTCCAGAATAGCTGTTCTCTACCAAGTCTTATTCTCTATCTGAAAAATAGTACTGTCAACATATGACTTTCTAAAGGTCAAAGCCTGGTGGTCATTCAGAACTAAAAAGCTGACTTAAAACGAACTTTTTCACACTTTATGTTAGTGGACTATTTTAAAGTCCATGTGACTTACTGCTGTTATTCTTAATTTAAACAAGGGTACCAAAACCACAATTACACCTTACAATTCTAAATCCTAAGATTTAAATATACAGCTGTAGAAACGCATGTCATTTGGCAGTTGTTCATAGATGCAGGTAAAATTTGCCCACTTCAGAGGAAATTTACTTTTTTTGGATTTGGGCAAAGCTCTGGAAAGTTGTCCAGAGCAAGGATTTTGTTAGCCTTCTTGAATATATACTATGTATAAAAACACATAGCACAAGTATATATGTAAAATATATACACAGATAGATACATGTAAGATATAATATGAGAAGAAAATCTTGTCTGAATTTTTATGGGCAGTAACCTTGTGTTTATACACAGTCCTTAACTTATTTATGAGCATTGAGGTGACTTTTTTCCTGGGTTGTGCCTTCTTGTGGAATATACAAACTTTTGTTAGATTTCTTCAGGGACGGCGTATATATTTTAAAAATTAATAACTCTTTACCCATGCCCTCAGCTTGAGTCTCTTTTTTTCTAATAATTGATCAAGGTTTGTTGTTTTTTGTTGTCGCTCTAGACATTTGTCTCAAACTTAGAAGACAAGTAAGGAAATGCCATGTAAGACAAAAAATCTGTGCCGATATTGATGAATGACTAACTAAGTAAGTGGCAAGTGCTTATTTCATCTAGTTGTTTGCTTGCTGTATTTCAATTATTCTGTGAGTGGGACCATAGGACCAGTCTGAAAGCATGGTGGCAAGCCAGCTCTTCCCAGCTGGTCCTGAGGGAAGTTTCTCTAGAGAGGCCTTATCAAACACCATATGACAACTTACTGCATTGCGGCACTGGTGGGGTTTGTATTGTTTAGCAGAACAGTCTGAATTGTGTGATAAACCCTGCTTGTTTGATGAAAACATGTAACGCAGCCAAATGAGAAGTTTTGCATAATTGAAGAAAAGAAAGAAAGTAAAGCATACAAATAGAGCAGGAAAATAGGTGTCTTGGAAAAGAATGACTCAGAGAAAGTGATGTAGGGATTCACATTGGATAGACAACTCAATTGGAACTGCCATTATAATGCTGGGTCAAATGTAATCTGTAGATAACTACAGAGAAAAAGAGTGACTAGAAGGAAAGAAGTGATTTTGCTTCTGTACTGGGAAGTCGTATAGGATTTTTGTCCAACATTTTAAAAAGCTCGTCAAAAATCTGAAGAGATGCCAAAAGAGATGTAGGAATGTGTTCAGGTGTATAGGAAGTCCCTTTCAGGAAGGTACTTAGAGCTTATTTTGTTTCAACTTTCAAAAAGAAGTCTGAGAAGTGGTTCACAGTTGAATGAAGGATATAAGCCTGTTTAAAGTGAAAAAACACAGGAAAGTGAAAGGCTCACTAATACAGGAGAGAGAGGAGGTGCAAGGATTAGTAGCTTCAGAGCAAGCCCAGGGCAACTGAAACACATGAACAGGGAGTGTGGTTAATCACTGGGCAAATTGTGAAGGGGAGTAGATTTCCCATGCCCTAAGGTCTTCATACCCAGAAAGGGAGTCTTTTGAAGAAGTTGAAAAGCAGCAGATGAACTGACCAAATTTGAGTCAACCGGAGACCAGCTGGGAGCAGACCCTGCGTAAGTCAGAAGTCCATAAAGTCTATTTCAGAAAGTAAGTGCAGAAAAGGAAGGCACAGTCTACAGCTCTGCTCTGGCCATTCTCATCTCACCCAAGCACTACACACTATTCTGGGCTTAGGAAGCACGGCAAGAGCCTGGTGTAGAAATGTGAAAGACGAGCTGCGAGTAGTGTGGGTTTAGATACCTGCTTCTGCCATAAAGTTGTGGTTCCATGGGCAGAAAGAGGGACCAAAACACCTCAAAAAATGCAGAGACAAGAACCTGAAAGGGAGCGTGGGCAGTGTCAGCCCTCAGTAGTGCCTGCGCTCACAGCCCAGCAAGGCTCCAGGACCCTGTTCGGTGTCAGTTTGTTTCTATGAGTCACTGTCACATGTGTGCTCATATATATGTATATACTCCCTCATTCACTAAAATAGCCACAAAGCTATTTATTATTCATGAAAAGTCCAATTTCAGAATTGCTGCCTCTACCTCTAGTCACGGTCTTTTTCTTTACTAATAAGTCAGTTGCAATTTTCATATAAGTAGTTTCTAAGGGGTCATTCTAAATATTTTTGCATGTGTAGCCTAAACTAATTTTTCCTAAATATACATTCAGATTCGTACAGCAAAATTTAATTTGAATACGAAATAATTTTTCTTCACTTTTACCATGCTGAATGGAAGGATTTCTGTTTAATCAAACATTTTGTAGTGGGGTAGTGATAGTCAAAAAAGGGAAAATAAATATCTAAAGCCTCAGGTGGCATTCCCTGCCTTCATTTTGGAAAGCAGAATATTGGAATAATTAATCTGATACCTCTTTTATTTTAAACAGATTTCTCATTCTAAAGGGTAATCTACATTTGGATCACATTTTTTATCCTTTTCTCTTAACTGATTTCCAAATGGATAGGAACACATTTCTGGCAAACATAACTGTTTGTGCAAAGGAAGGGGGAAAGCCTCCTGGTTCTATCTGGAAGATTCTTTCTCCTCAATATGTCATTAGAAATATAAAGAGATGTGACTCAAGCTCCAGCATTCAAACTTTAGCCACAGATAGCTGTTTTGAACAATTTTTCTAGTTGCTATTTCTTTTTCTTTTCCTGTGGGATCCTTATGAAATATGTAGAGAGAGGAGTTCCCACACAATCTCAGATTTTATTTCTTAGAGAAATCTTCAGGGACTATAAGTTATGGAAAACTGCTCTTAATGAGACAGGTACATGTCCTACAATTTAAGAATACAATTAATCCACTCTTCTTTGACATTTAGATTCTACCACCTTATTTTGGTATTGTTAAATCCTGAAAATACATTCCCTAAATACATCTTCTCTGAAATATATTTTACCTCAAGCACTCATATATGTCATCATATAGAAGGTGCTTTCATGGCTTCATGATCTTACTGCAGCTTGGAAAATCCTGATAAGCACTCTGGATTAACACTTTAGCTGTCTGTGTTGCTGAATCTTTGCTGCTATTTTCACTCATAATACCTAAATGCAAATGTAACTACTTCTGCTTTTAGGCTGAAAGCTCATTTCACATCTGCCAATATACAGCTTTTGGAAGGTAACAACACATTTTAATTTTTTCTCACTCCATTTAGATTTGAACTGAAAAACTGGAAGCAGATATCGTGTATCCTTTTACAGTGTAAATACTAATTACCCACGTAAAAAGTTAGGGGTTTTTCATTCTTTTAAAAATTAGCTTGTTTAGATAAGAAAACTATTCAGCTTCAAAAGAAGATTAATAAAGCATACAGTGAGTGTTATAAAAATATTTTTTTTAACATTTACTTCTCCCACCCCAAGAAAGGAAAACAGATTCAAAGATCTACAAATCTTAATCCTTACAATATTATCCACCACATTTCACTTTGTCTAAATGTACTTGTACCAAAATAAGACACAGCCATAATTTGATGGAATAAATCCAACATTCTCAACGTTCTCAGAGAGCATGCTCTTGTTGACCATGATGGCTGCTCAGCACAACGATGGGTGAATTTATTAATCACTGAGAGTGAGAAACTTTCTAGTGGGGGAAGGCCATAAATCTTGTGGCTAACCAAAGCCCCTCGCAGAGATCTCTGGAGGGATGAGAATTCAAAAGAGACTATGGATGATCTGGGCTTTTTCGGCAGGAGACATGAACAAGCACAACCAGAGGTCAGACTTCAGAATACTTTACTTATCTGTGTGTATTACCACATTTGGGGGCTAAAACAAACTTCCAGTTCCTATTAGGGCTGCTGAATAGAAAATTATATCAACTTTGAGTCATATCCTATTGCAATTGAATAGTCATTACAAAGTTTTCATTAGTGATACCTCAGCAAAGTCCAGATGGATCATGGAGGAAGCCGTGGGGAATTTTACCTTTGGATTTTTTTTTCCCCTGAAAAGTTCGTTAGTTTCAGATTGTTTAAAAAAATTGGCTAGAAACCAGCTGGTCAGTTTGAAGGTTGGCAAGTACCTAATAATGAATCTCTATTATCCAGACTTGATTAGTAGTGGAGGCTCTGAAAATACAGCACCATTCTTAAACTTCTGGTAAAATGTTTAGACATACATTAGTTTATCTGTCTGAGCAAGTCTCTGACATTTGTCAAAAGTGGCAGATTCCTGGCTCCTCATAAAGTTACAGTATCCCACCAAGATGGGAAGATAGCAATATCACAAGCATGTAAGTTGCTTCGATGAGTAATTAGTTCCTCCCTAAAAATATATGTAATTGCGTTGGGTTCAGAATCTGCCATTATTTGCTTAATCTGGTGTTAACATTAAAGGAAAGTCAAGATAATTTTCACATATCATAATATTTTGCCTTTTTCTTCCCAAAAGATGAAACATGAGAAATACAGTCTTTTTGGAGTACATGCATTGCTTTTGCCTACCTGCAGTCCTTGCTGCTGTTGTCTTTATAGAGCAAATGCTTCCTTGCAATGACAAAGAGGCCTTTTCAGAAAATTGTGCCGCGAGTTGATGAAAGAATTGCAACAAAAAGGTAGTGCTTTACACTCTATGAAAAGTGGTATGATGTTGTATTTCCACTTATCTTGCTGAGCAAATAATGAATGTTACTCACTTTTCTCTGTGATATCTTTTAACAAGTCCTTTTAACTACATGTGTAGTTGCATGCAATAAAGTCCAGGATAATAAATGTCTTCAAATGGAAAAGGGGAGATTGTGTTATAAAATAAGCGTTCCTTTTTTTTTGAGAACTGAAAGAAGTCACCTTAAGACATGTGTATTTTCTGCATTTTTCTGGTCCTTGTATTGTGATACATATCAGTGGGTGACTAACTCTAAATCAGGGAAAAATAGATTAGAAATTAATGATACTCAGATACATTTCCTTTCAAAAAGAAATGCTAAAAAGACATTATTACATCTTCCAGAAAAGCAATTATCAGTCAGGTAAATGTGCATTTATACAAGGTTGGTTAGTGTTAAAAGAAAAAAAATTAAAGAAACAACGCTCAATAAACAGGAGCCCTGATGCCATGACAGACATAAGAACAGACTAACCAAGACTTACTTAGTTTTGAGTAAGCTGTTTATGAACTAAAAGTCCTTATCTTTCTCTTGTGTTCTGTTCTCTGTCAAAACCATCAATCTTCATGTAATTCAAAGAGAGAGGGGGGAGGGAACAGTTCAAAACTCAGGCTCTTGTGTGAAAATAAAATAATCTATAACATTTCCCTAACTGCTTAATTCAAATAGTCATTCTGTGACAAACCCTTTTTATTCCTTCCCACAAATAAAAGTATTTTGTCACCAGTCAGCAACCTGGCATGTTTTCTGTACTTTAACTAACCTCCAGAAATCAGAGGTGCCATAGTCATGTTGTCTGATATTTATAAACAAGGAAGCAGAAGGTAAGTAATTGATTGTCAGTCATTCATACAAATAATGTATTTCTGGACTGAGGAAGATGATGAAGAGGAAGCAAGATACCTGTGTATGTACTTCACCCACCAAGAAGGCAAAGGCATGCAATTCAAGGGAAGAGGTCAGTCTATATGTAGTATTTCTAGGTATAAAGCAAGAGTGTTACTTGAAGAGGGAAGGATACATTTAAGGGCCTCAGGAAGTTTTCAGGCACATCTGTGGATAAGGAAAAGTTACTTATGGGGTTGTGGTTTTTTGTTTTTTGGGTTTTTTTTGCACTTTAAGCTTTCTGAATTAAAGTCTCTAGGTTTGATATTTTGAAAGAGGATTTAGATGTGTAGCAGTCCCTGCAAATTCAAAGACTATTTTATCACTTCTGTTCAGAACAGTAAGATGGACATCGTAATAACAAAATCATTGTTGTGCTCCAAACACAGCTTAGGAAACATGGTACAAAGAGTACAGCATAATATCTCCTAGACCATCATTAGTGGTCCAGCTCTATTATCTGTAAAATGAAGTCTAAACACCAGCAAAGAGTCTGGAAGCTGAACTCTGGCACTTGAGCAAAGAATCAGAAACTTTATTTGAATTGAGAAAGTTCTTATCTGTCTCACATCACACACAATACCTGCCAAAATACAATATTATTCTGTTGCATTTCAAGGTTATGTTTCATTCTGGTTGTTATTTTATGTGAGATTCTTCACTTCTTTCCATAATTTGCTTTATTTTCTATGTTTTCAAAGCCAAAAATAAAACACATTAGCTGACCCTAGATAATAAGGGTCAGACACAGAGATAAAACTATGTGAACCAATAAGATTGCTTAAGCAATGAACATAATAAATCAGTTTCAGAGGAAAATAAAGAGGAAAGTGATGACAAAATAAGAAAATCAATTAGCAAAAAAACCCAGGAAATTAAGAAGCTTTTCTCAACAGCTTCCTGTTGTGAAAGCTTCTCAGGTTAACCTAATTAATAAATTCCTGTATTAATTTTTTTTCTGTTGTTTTGATTTCCAGTTTCAATAGTATTTTGATTCCTGATAATGAAATAGTAGTTTATAAATACTATGAAAAGCATTTCACATGGATAGCATTTAAACTTAAAGACAGAGAAACAAAACAACATTACTTGAAACTGCTCAAAGTTGAAATAATCTCTGAATGATTGATGTTCACTAAAAAGAGGTTTAGAAACAAGATGTTCTCTGGCCTTGAATTTTTGCTAAACAATGACAAAAAAATCAAAAGCCTCTACTATAAATCAAATGTTTCGTGCTTCACAAAAACAAGGAATAAATAAGCATTGAGCATTCTGATTTTCTGCTATTTTTAGCAGAATGAGCTGCTTTCTCTCCATGATGAACTATGGAATAAAATGTCAGCATTACAGCCTTCCAACAAAGCTTATAAGGCTGTAGAAAAAGAAAATTATATAGCACAATGATTGATTGCTAATAGTGACTTTCCTAATGGTGCAATAAGAGAAAATTTTTAGTGCAAGAAAGAATTCCATGCTTATAATCCCTTCTTACTGCTATCATTTACTGACCAAACAATAAGGGAAAAGAATGAAGTGGTTCTATGAGAAAAGAGGAGATCTGGGCAAAGAAAGCAGGGAGATTTATTTTCTGCAAGACAGACATTTAAAAATTATAAAAGGATCCAGTACTCATTTGCTCTGAGATCGAAATACATTTAAGAATGTTATCTAAGACAAGAAAATGAGAATGAATGTCTATAGTTTGTAGCTGCATACATATTTTTCCTCTCTTAAATATGTGATATTGATTACAGGAGCTCTAAACAAGAGATATTTTTATTTCCACTAATAGGTACTTCTGAAATGGAGAAAATGTATATACTCAGAGTCCTTGTAAGGCTGCCACATGGGGAAAAACTTTCAAATTATTTGAAATTCTGAGTTTGATTCTCTAAGGAAGCCAGGATGCTGATGGAGTTATAAAGTTTGTGACTGTACCAGACATCCATTGAGATCAAGGAAAATATAGGAACTTGTGACTTTAAAATCATGGGATTCAAAAGATCAGCTCTATGAGTATCCACCTGAGGGATACTTTTGTTATATAAGCTAATTACATGAAAATAAAGTATGAAAAGAACATAATTAAAGTTGCAAACTAAAAATCAGGGCTATTAGTTTCTCTAAGATTTTGCAATTGGGCTTATGACTGTTCTACGGAGGTGAATGCTTGTATTTTTTACACTATCTTTGTCAAAGCAGAAAAGACCTAAAGGACACAGTCTAAAGGACACAGTCTAAAGGACACAGACTAAAGTTCCTTTAAAGGGAAAAAATAAAATTGAATTAGGATGCCATATATTAACTTTCAAAGATGTTACTCTGTGGGAGAAGTAGCGAGAGAGAGGACACTTACTACATGATTAAGCAGAAGTCCACAGCTCTGCATCATTCTGGTAGGGCTCTTCAGTGGATGTGTATAATCCCCTGTACAAACTCCTGGGTCAGAAACTGCCTTTGGAAATATGTACATGAGGTCTATGTGGCAAGAAAACAGCCAAGAGTCCTTGAAGTGAAGAGCCCTCGAAGGCAAATATGCACAGAAAACTGAAGACTTGGTGAATTTAAAATCAACAGAAGGTAAAGGTGTTAGGCTTGAGCACTAGCTTGTCAAGTGAAAAATATTGATTTGTTACTCTTTGAAAATCAAATTTGAAACCGAGACACTAAATGTCCTACTGGGAATTCAGACCTGGGAGGGATTTAAATCTATGTTTTGCCTCTCTGGGCTAAGACAGCTTGCTCCCCCTTCTACCATCTGAGTCTTCCCTGAAGTAAGAAAAGCCACTCAACAGTGAAACATTTAAAGATAGGTAACCATTTTCTTTTCTTTTTTGTTTTTCATTGTACTACATTCTATAATTTATTCTATGGAACTAATCTGTCCAAAATCTACAGCCAAATTCAGTTTTTTTAACTGTTAACAAGTCACTTAAGGTTTGAGTGAAGTCATTTTTTCACAGAGGTGAATTTATACAAACATGTAGATTTTTCTTACAATAATACTGAACCTACACCGCAAACTCACAATGTAGCTGATTATTTCTAGCTTTCAGAATAATTTTTAAATCATACTACTTTTATTAGAATTGGAAGTAATGAAATCTCACAGGACCAAACTTCCTGGAAGCACTGGCTGAATTTTGAGTTTTGAGCACAAATGAGGCCAATTATATGGTCAGATTAAAATAACTTGAAACTGTGTGGTTTGGTTTTTGTGAAAGTTTTTCCCTGACCTTTTCCTGGTAATTTTCTTGTTTTTCATCAGTGAGCTACTGATTTACTCCACTGAGAAATTAAAAGCAAAACGCGGGCTTGGTTGAAGACAGTGGGACTTTTATTCCTGAAATTAATATCACAGTGACCCAACCCTTCCTCCCTAATTAATTGCATTAGCATTTGGGAAAAGGAAAAAAAGAAAAAAAAGAAAAAAAGAAAAGGAAGTTTTGCCTCTGTCTGCCCAAGAAAACCGGAAAGTTTCATGCTTAAATATGGTTGTTCCTATGAAGTACTGAAAAACTGTTTTGGAAACTTTCCCATCAAAGCAGCTGTGCCCTTTTAACTTGAGTCTGACTAAGTACCCTGTTTTTCAGTCACATTGCAAGAACTACTGAATGTAAAGACATTAAAAGAAGCTTTCAAGATCGCCTGGGCAAATTTAACATTTTTAAATGTCAAAGTATTAAGTTTTTGGTAAAAACATCTATTTAAATTGAATTTAATCTGTAAAGAATTTTGATAGTCAATGATAAAAATCTTTTCAATCCTTTAGTCTTAACAAATATGTCTTAATATTTCCTGTGTCTTCTTCTATCTCTGCTTTATTTTCTGTTTTGCTTTGTCCTTTCTTTTCATGAGTTACACAAAAATATTACAGATATACATATAAAAACATATATGAGAGCTATATATATAAATATTTATGCATACATATATATATACATATACTTGTTCTGATAAACGTTAAAACATTATATGGTACTGAAAAGAAAGATTTTACAAGGAAATGACATTTAATAGAAACAAGAAAAATCTAACAAAGCATATGGAACATTAGTAGAATTTTCTAAGCATATTAGGGTTTTTTCATTGTGTAATGAAACATGGATCTCTTTAGCCACCAAGGAAACAGGTGTATTCTGTACACCAGTAATAGCAGTTCATGTGAACTTCGGCTAAACTCTGCTGGATCATGCACTCAAAGGGAATGACTGTATCAATCAAATCACAAGCTACTGGATTCAGTAGAACTACAGGGTTGAATACCAGGACCAAGGTTAAGATAAGAAGTCAGGCTGAGTGATCATATAAGGTCTTTCTGCAACTGATTTTCAATAAACCAAAATTTTTCTTAAAAATTTTCTTACTCCAAAAAACCCAAGTAAGCAGTGCTGTGAGACTATGAAGCTGATCTGTTAATAAAGTAACTCATCACTTACTGATATTTAAGAATTTGATGTTCCATCAGCAATAGCTAGACACAAAAATTTCCATATCCTTGACTCATTGTCCTATGCAAATGAAATGAAATAGCCTTAGTGGTAAAAGCGAAACAGAACAGAAGAGAAAAAGGCTTTTCTCTTCAGTGATAGCAAAATAAAATACCATATTGATAATATGGAAATGAGAAAAAGAATATCAACTATGAAGCTCTTGTTCCAGAGGACTGACTCCAGGAAATTAGAAAAACAGTCAAAATGCTATTGGGTCCTATTTTATTACTTTGCTTCATACATATCAATTATAAATTTTAGCCCTTTGTCAGGGCTGACTCACTTGACAAACAGTGACTTTCTCACATCTGATTTCTTAACACTTGAAAAACTGCCGTTTATGAGGTTATAAATACTGAAAAAAATGGATGTGAATTAATTACTTTTTAATTACAAAGAGAGAACATTAAATTAAAAAAAATAAAAAGGAACCTGATAGAAATTCTATTCTTTGCAGGTAATCTACTCCAATATACATATTTATTGTTGTAGTAGTAAAGAGTGAACTTTTAAGCAACAGAAGAATATATGTTTGCCAGAAGGAAATATTTCTCAAATTTCATTGTGCTGTCATAGGCACCCAAGAAGAATTAAGTGTTTTTCATTCATTTTTTACAAAACCCTCTTTCTACATTTCTATTTGACTTTTATGTTTTTTCTTCTCAGAAATCAAGAAGATGTATGCAAAATTAATCCCAAAGAATAGTTATTTTGATTTTTATTTATTTTATTTATTTTGGTTTATGCTTCCTGAAGCAAAGACTAACTTCTAGCTTGTTTCTCATCTAGAATACTACAGACTGAGAAAATGGAAAAAAGAGTTCTGTGCAAAATTAATCACTGCTAATATTAAGCATATATTAAGGGTGAATAATTTGAAACTTCTGCTTGAAAAAGAAGTTCAGCCAGAGGGAGATCTAAGAAATTATACAGTTGTGAATGTTATGGTAAATGTAGGTAAAATGGACTATTTATTGTTTTTTTAAGCTGAGTGTTATTATTAGGTACCAGACTGAAATCAAAAGGAAGCCTTTCTTTTCCCATGACAGAGACTATTTTCACGCAAAGTTTTTAAACACATTAAGTGTAAGGTAGTTTCAGCTCTGGCTATTGTATATGATGACTTGAATTCAAATTCTAGGCCAGCAGATTTCTAGAAATCTTCCTACTGATTGCTGGGAAGATAAAATGAGCTAAAGATTTCCATTATTTATTCTTATCCTCTAATCTTATGTTAGCAGACAGTCCCAGGTAAATTACTTGCTTCACCTGTGCTCTGACCTGGTTTTCTTGGTGGAGTGACCTGTCCACCAGAAAGCACGTTAAAAGGGAAATTACAAAATCCTTATAGGAAATGAGGTGATGGTAGCGATGGAGATGTCACTACTTAGCTGGGTTGGATATAAACGAGTTGCCTTCACTTGCCAGGTGTAGCCCACCTGAGAGTGTGTGACAGCTGTGAAACACACAAGATGTATGCTTTCTTTCAAACCTATCTGAAACATTTACCTGAGAGGAAATGCTCTTTTGCAATAGCATCATGCCATGTGCTACTGTTTCTCTTAGGATTTAAACTACATTATGCCTTCTTGCGCATGTATTCCACTTGTTTCAGGTCATTTCTTGAAGTGATAAATAGATCTCACTCCAAAATTGAGCATGGACTTGTCTTCTTGAACATTGCTTTGCCTCTTATTTTCTGTACCACAGATGAAGCTGTAAATGATCTCGTTTCCATCGCCTGACGGACTGAAAGCGGAGTGGCAATGCCACTAGCCAGTAACCATATGTAAGACTAAAAGCAATAATAATCCACAGAAAAACAGATGAAAATCGGTAACAAACATTTTCTGCATCAATTTCTAACTCTTCCAATTGAAAATTAAATTTTAAAGAAGTTCTCATAGTAAAGTCTAAGAAAAAACAGGGGGTCAGGGGGAAATAGCAGAGATATAGATTCTCTTCACTGTTATTTCTATATTCTAGGGTTTTACTTTTCAAGTCAGCTATTTCTGTAAACCTAGTTAGGCAGAACTGCCAGGAACTGATCTTCCGTGAAACACAGATATGAGGAACCCTTGCCAAAGACTCCAAGTGATTAATGCACATGGGACTATTTCATAAGCAAATGCAAATTATGATCTATTTTGATGATATGTCACAGATGATTTCTTCAAAGTTGTCTTTCATATCTTAGTTTTCTCTTAGTAGAAGAAAATCTGATGGTTAAAGGAAACTGACTCCAAATGCTATAAATTCACGTGTTCTTAGCTGTGCCATACTGACAAATATGATTAGTCTTATTCTTCATTAGTCATTTGATAAACATCCTTACTGCTCTTATGCACTGATATACAGATTTAGAGGTTATAAAGACCAATTATTTTTAGTGCAAATGTTATAAAATCATACAGCAAAATTTATCCTTTAAAATATTCCATTCCTTTTGGCTATATTTATAAAAGAACCTTGAGGTTTAAATATTTGGACTCAGCTTGAGTACGAGGTCAAATGTTAAATGTTATACTCATTACAGTAAACAAAAAAAACCCCTCCCCAATAATTTCAGTTTTCACCCAAAATTTTATATACTTTGGGCAGGATTCATAAAGGGTCTATGAGTCAGGCAAGATAGGCCAAATGAATCATCCCATCTATGCTTCCTGCACGAACAACCTGGGGAAAACAACTCTTTGTGGGATTGATCTGGCACTGAGAGCTTCCCAGATAGCGATGAGTATGCTAGTTTAGAAATGCCTCTCTCTTTCCTTTAATGATGCTGAGTTTGTAGACAACAGTTTTAAACTAAATACCCATTTTTAGCTCTCTATATTCAGGAGAAATAAATGCAGAAGGAATAAGTACCACTTAAAGTTATACATTGCATATTTTTAAGCAAAATTAAGCAAAACCTCCTTAATATCAGGTTACTCAAGTAATAAAATCTTTCCTAAACTCTATGTATATTTATCTCTTAAATTCTTGGCTGAAGGGAGAGGAGGGTTGTGGTTTGGCTTGGTTTTTCTTACCTTCCAAGTAATCTATGAACAGATTCATTCATTCATTCATTTGTAAAATAAAATTAATTATCATATTTACTCATCATAATACTATATTTACCCAATTATACCCAACAATTACACCCACGTAGAAAACACTAGTTGCTAACAGACTTGAAGGAAAACTATTATGAGAAGTATAGGGCATCTTCAGACAAAAAAAGCTCCACTTGTGTCACTTAAAACTTTAAGGTAGGTGAATCAAAAAGACAGGAAGCCAAGACTGAAGAAGTCAGAAAAAGACAGAACAGAGGGCATGGATGAGAAAAGTTACAGCAAAGAAAGCCTGAGTATTAATTTACATCACATCTTTTACTTCAAAAGAATCAGCCCAAGGACTTCATTGTCCGGCCCTATGAAAATGCAGGTCGGCTCTCGCAACAAGGGGCAAACTACTTTGAGTTTACCAGACCTAGAGAACATCTGCAGCAACACAAATTCCTACTATCGTAATGCTCTGAGGTAGTTTATATACTGAAATGTGCCTGTTTGCTTTTCATTACAACATAGGAAAAAAAGAGAGAAACCTAATTGTTTTTTTTGGAGCTTGAAAAAGGACACTAGGCCAGATGAGAGTGTATTATTGAAAAAGTAATTTAGAGTGTTTCCTTTTGGGCAGCAATGCTAGGATGTTTTCTGGGATACGCTTTCCTTCCAGGAAAGTGATGGGCAGCACATCAATCAATCAGAAGCTGAGTGTAAGGAAAAAGCAAAAAAGAGGTGTGAATTGACTGAGTGGAAAAAAAGCAACCAGTGGAGATCCTGCCCTGGAATCAGCATGGCTCAAATGAGCTTCCCCACGCTCAGTAATTACTGACCTTGCTTCTCAGCAAGCAGTTGCCTCCACTAAAGACGGATAAAACAGAGGTGCCTGAGCTAGGGAGGTGCTTTCACTTAAGCAAAGTTAGAGGGCCTGACGCAGGTGCTGCAGCAAAGACACCTTGCAGCTCCTCTCAGAGCCTCTCTGCATCGCCAGCATGTGGCTAGATGCTTGGGTGGTAGCTGTTTTAAGATATGCAGACAGTGAAATTTCCCTAATGCTGCTCCAGGAAAAACCTCAGCAACAAAGAGAAAATGGTTGCTTTCTTGTTTACAATAATAGGAAATGTGAAATATATAAAACCTAATATTTGCTTTAAGGTTGCTGATGTTGATTTAAATCACTTGTTACCACACTGGATGGGCTGCAAGCACCTTAAGAGGACAGAGGGGGATAATTTTCCCTGTATATAAACCTTAGGACAAAATTTTATTCAATATCCATGTCCCTTTTCTTATACACTACATAGATGCTGTAGAAAGTGCTGAGGTAGATGGGTTGCTTTTCAGTACCTCTTTTTTTTTTTCTGTAAAATGAATAGTGGTTATAGTGTTTTTATGCCAATTTCAATTAGTTTTTTGAAGAGCCATTGTTCTGTTGATATTAAAAAGGAAAAATAAGCTGTCTAATCTCATCCTGTGCAAGGAAATGACTTTTATTTTACTAAATTACATGCATGTACAATGTGTTTAATACAGAAAAAGAGATGTCTTAATAGCATAATACATATTCCATTTGTATTAGATGCAACCAGCTGCTTGAGGGACTAATAGAATAGAGAGGATAATACTCTTTAATGCCTTTCTGATGGATTCCACAAATCCTCTTGATATCTTCATGTGAGAAGAAGTTTACATGATGCTGCAGGCTGGCTTTGGCAGAAATTGCTGTATTAACTAAGAGTTGGCCTCTGCCTGCCTCAGACTATGTTTGAGGTTGGATGGGACCCCCAAAATTCACATTTTCCAACCCTCCTGCTCAAGCAGGGTCACCTAGGTCAGGTTGCCCATGTCCAAACAACTTTTAAGTATCTCTAAGGATGGAGACCTCTGCAATCTCTCTGGGAAACTGGTGCCATTGTCCAGTCACCTGCCTATTAATTGGGTTTCCTGAAGGTCAGATGGAGCCTTCTGTATTTCAGTTTTTGCCCACTGCCTCTTAACCTGCCACTGGGCTCCACTGGAAAGTGCCTGGCTCTATCCTCTTTAGTGCTTCCCTATAGTTGTTTGTATACACTGACAAGATTTCCTTTGAGCCTTCTCTTCTCCAAGCTGACAAGCCCCATCTCTCTCAGTCTTTCCTCGTTGGAGAGATTCTCCAATTCCTTAATCACCTTCACAGCCCTTCATCGGATCTCTCTTGTAGCTTCATATCTCTCTTGTGCAGCACTCCAGCTGTGGCCCCTCCAGTGCTGAGTAGAAGAGAAGGAGCACCTCCCTCAACCAGGTGGCAGCCCAGGCCTTCTTTGTCATTTAACACAAAGCTAATCAAGAACCTTTCTTAGAGCTGTCTGATCAGTCCTTGATAGATGCTTGGATTATGCTGCCTTTACTTTTATTCTTGTACTTATGTTTCAGGGGAAGGGAAGTTATGGTAATGCAAACTATTTAAAGCACAGACTTAAATATTTTTAGGATTCCTTGGTTGAGAATGGACATCACTCAAGTAATGTTCCTGTCTCCTTTGTGCTTCTTTCCAGTACGTCACCCCAGGAGAGAAGCAATATATAGGCAAAGAAGGACTTTTATAGAGACTACAGTTATTATTTGTTTCTGGATGTATGTGGATAAATTAAACACAAAGCATGTGAAGCACATCCAGAAACCCTGTCACTCCTGCAGATCTAGGAATTGCAATGATATCTCAACAGTTCAGTCGCTGTCATGATCTTTGTAGTAGTTAAAATCCATAGGAAGCACACATGATATTAGACTGCAGCTTGGATATTAATGAAATGCCAATTGGTAGTCTAGATTCATTAGAAGAGTTAGTAACTATATGTTTTTACATATCTCCATTTTCAATTGTAAAATCCCATCTCTGTGCTTAGTGCATTAATGCAATAACGCTCTAACTTGTACTGGCAACTTACATACAGGTCTTAATAAGGTAATTTGTTAATGAATATTTTTGAAATATTAGAGCTCTACAGGTGCAACAGAACAATGAGAGTCAAGGCTTTTTGCTTTTCCTGAACCAAGGCTGTTAGGCGTTGTTACAAAGGAATTGTCATCAAATGATGTATTGTGTGCTCATTATACCATTCACTATAATTACGATCACAATTAAACTTCAAAAATTGTTACTGTCAGTTTAGGATGTATGAAGCTGAAAAGACAGTTTGCAGTGCAACATATTTCATTATTATTAAAGACTGGTTAATCATAGCCAGCTGCAGTTGATCAGTCTGGAAATCTCACACATTTAAGAACATGTCACCAAGTTGATTCACTTAATTTTGGAGTTGTTTTTGCAGTTGTATTTTAACTGCCTCTGTGGAAAGAGCCATCTTAAATGTTTTTCTTTCTTTACTGTCCTTGCCCAAAACATCACGATCAGATTATGTCTTCTCTTAAACATTTTTTAATGCAATTGGAAATTTTTTTTGTAAAAAGATTGGACTGCTGTATGGTTTTCATTAAAAAGACACTTCCATGGATTTGGAAGTAAGGGAAAATTGTTGACTTTACATTCTCAAATTAGACCTTGGACTCAGAAAAGTTTCATTTGAAATTTTTTTTTGGTAGTATTAGTAGATAAAGTTTGTAATTTATAGAATTAAAGCATCTTCCTCTAGATTTTCAAATTCATAGCCTTTGAGTTTGGTATACAAAACCTTAGTGCTTTAGTTGATACAACAGTGTAATGATTGGTTATATATGGAAATATGTCGATTATAATCTAACCACAAATCCCTATGAAATAATAAATTAAACTTTACTCTTTAGTTGGTTGGTCCAATTGGAATTTTGAATTGAGTGCTTGAATTACTGGAGATTTGTACTTATAAGAATTAGACCAGAACAAATTTAAGCATTTAATATAATCATTGTATGTTTCAGTATTATTTGACTTAATAAATAATAACAAAAAAAAAATAAAAGTAGATAAAATACATTTTAATATCACAAGTCTTTCTGATCTCAGGGAGCAGAAGTATTACAATTGTTCTGTTTGACCTCCCCAGTAGATTCATGACAGGTTTGTCACGAAGGGCTCAAGCCCTTGACACATACCAAGAACTGCTTTCTCTATTGAATTGTTCAAGTTTCGAGTTTGTACCATTTGACATTTATTATAGAAAAAAAAAGCTCTTCTGTGTTTTCCAACTCATTCCTTAACTTGTAACTCAACTAGAGGTCTTTGTGTCTGGAAGAGTGAGAAAAGTATGGAGTGGAGCTATGAGAAATTATGATAAATATTCTCTCTAAAGTAATTATTTAAAAAAATACGTCATAAAAATTTAGTTGAAAGGTACGAAAGGGCAGTACGTATTTCAAATTGATTTCCATTGTTACTTGAAAGCTTAATTAAACAGACTATTCCCATAAATGCTATGCCACTGTTATTGCATTATGCAGTTCTAAATGTAACATAAATTAATTTTCAATTTTTCACATTCACCTTATAAACAAAATCAGAGACTTGAGAAAATAACATCCATTTGTCAGGTACAGAACTTCATTTGAATTTCCTGTGTTACACTCAGTGCAGCTATGTACTATGCATATGTGAGAATATGTAAGAAAGTGAGGGTCTAAAGTGAATGAAAATATGAGGTACATAATGGAATTAGAGACAATAATGTCAGGAAAAGAGGCAATTGGACAGAGCCTGTATATGCATGAGTATTTAAGGTGAAAAAATCTGACTCTGAAAAGCTTGCATGGAAATATGAATAGTTCCTCAAAGCAGTCTGTTGTCATGACATTTAGACTTAAGGTAAGACTTAAGGTGTTTACCTCTGTCCCGCATTACCTTCAATAAAGTATTAAAAAAATAAAATTATTTGTGAAATTCTGACTGCATTATATAAATGGAATTTCTTAGATGATTTTGCTTGGTAAATCAAAGTACTCCAGCATTCATCAGTATTCAGAATCTTGAATTTTAATGTCACTCTGAATCTGTATTTAACAGCTGGACTGAACAGTTTCACCTGAAGTGATAATTAAATCAGGAGTTTTTCCTTTCTCACAAAGTTCATTGCCGGAGTTTCCAGTGGTAGACTTATTCCTCAAGACACATGTGAGATCTTGCACTAATTTAATTTTAAAAGTGGCCTGTCTTTTTGCATCTGACTCTTTGTTCTGTTCACTTTCAATTCACTTCAAATTTACAATTGCACCTGCTTATAACTATGACAAAAGCCACAACCTTTCTCTTCCGGTTTTCCTTTTCGCTACATACATCAAATATTATGCTGGTTTTTGTAACATGCTAGACACTAATAAAGACTGTTTTCAGTGTGTTTCATTTGCTGGTTAGCTTTTCCACTGCTGTTAAAATAAAGTCACCTGATAGTTTTGAAGTTCAGGGCATTATTAGTTGTTGCTTAATATTTTAGATAAAAACCTAAACTTACGTTGTAGAGAAAAAAATATCCTCAGTTCCGAAGTGTGAAGTGTTGTGCAGTTAGTATCACAGCAATGGAGGACTCCATGTCACACTCCCTTAAGAAGAACTAGGTTTCTCTGTCAGTAAGAAAGATAACTTCAAAGTATAAGTCATTTTTAGCTCCTATATTCGTCAGTTTTCATGAGAATATGCTGTATTGTCATACGCTAAATACAATAGCAAAAGTATCCTCATCACAAAGAATCAAGGCCAGGAATTTGAAAATTTATTCAAAATTTCAATCTAAGACATAAGTTTTGTATTAGGAGTGTTCCATATTGTGCATAATGACCATAGCATGGTCATTATACTTTATCACACCACACGCAACAAGCCCAGTGATGTGTCTGACTAAATAGAAGTTGTACTTCTGATGGTTCTATACATGCTCCTTATATGAGTGCAACTTTGTAGTCAAATATCATACTTCAAACCTGGCTATAAATATCTTTATGTGTAATTCCTGAATTTCATAGTAGTTCAAATACTATATTCCTGAAGGACATTTAAAGCTAAGAGGTTGAAAAGCATGCATGCGGATAATGAGCAATAGGAACGAAAAGATAATACCATATTCTTCATTTTTCCATGGACTTCAGATATATTAATAATTTTTATACTCAGATATTAGAGACTAAAACTTTTAAAATGTTATTAGATATACCTGTCTCCTTTTAAACTTTGTGTAATGATTATAGTTTTCAGACTTAATTCTGGAGTTAACAGGTTTCAATTTCACATCAATATGTTTACTCTGTTCACTCATAAATGAATTAGAAATTACTACGTCTTCATCACTGCAGATGACTCTTCAGGCACATATCAGCAGTGTCCTTAGCAGCAAATATCAGAATCCAACTACAAGAATCCTTATTATGCTGCTTTTATTTGTACCTCTTTTAATTTCATGTGCTACCTCTTTTAATTTCATGTGCTACGAAGCCAACTCTTTTTCAGTAAAAGTATGGCCCTGGGAATTATCAAAGTTTTATTGCAATTCAAGAATCCACAATTATAATGGAAATTGCTGGAAAAAAAAGCATTGAAAACCTTGGCAAATACGTTTATCATATTTTCTGATCCATTCTAACTCATTTCTAATCCAAAGTATCTCATTTATCGCTTTACAGAAAACACAAAGTAACTAAATGATCTTTTTTTGTTATTCATGAGATATCTGCAAGAAAAATTGGAAATAATTTCCCCTTACTGATGTCTTTCTCTGAGCATAACCAAATCTATGTGATTATTGAAGACTTTTTCCACAATTATTAGTGTGGCATTTGTAGGAATATAGCATACTCATTATCATTCTGCAGTTCTGGTTTATAGGCATCTACAGAAAATACTATAAAAGTTATAGATAAATATTTTTAAAGCTATAGATTTAATTTATTTATCCTAGGTGTTTCAAAAGAAGAATCAAATTTATGAATCTCTTCTCCTAATCCATCTAGAACTGGAGAGAGAGGAATAAAGGCTATTGATATATTGTGAGTGATATATGGCTTGGGTCTTCTCTACTGTATAGTAGACAAGTGAAAGTGTTTGAGCTCTTTGGACTAGCTCTGACAAAGTTTTGAGGGGGACAGCATTTTAGGAGCTGCTCCAATCCTGCAAATGTGTAGGCTTGGTGCATCCCTCAGAGTCCATCAGTCCTGGTTGGAATGCAAGGAGAATTACTGGAGGTGGGTAACGAGGACTCCAAACACAGCCTTCTTTAATATTGAAACCTGACAGCTGTAATGCTAACCCACTTTTCAAAAAAAGAGGGAGAAAATTAATTAACTTATTTGTACTTTCTCTCTTCCTTTGCTCTGCGTGTTGGTAGCCCTGAAGAATTTATCAAAGGTAATACTAGTGCTGAGTGCCGTTGCTTTGCAGATGGAAGCCCTTGGGGAAATCCTTTGTCCATGCTGGCCACTCAGGCTGCAGAGGCAGGAGCAGGAGGGAGTTGTTTGATGGCAGATGTCCCCAGCGTGACCCCACACCAGCTCCTCCTGCAGAAGAACAGCATTCCCTGACAGACAAGGGCAAGTGACACTCTTGCTGGGGGTGAGGTTTTCAGTTCACTCCTGCTGATCACATTATTGCATGCTTTTTTCTTGTTACTGCTGTTTGAGCAGTTTGAGCAGGGATAAATTGCATCTGCAGGTTTCTATTACCCTTGTTGGTCGGGTAAACTGGTATCCACAGATGCCCATGAAAGTCAGGAATGCAGTTGTGTAGGATTAGTAGGTGGCAAGATAGTGACAAAGAATGATAAAGCAAATTACTTCATATAAACTTTCTGACACTTATATTCTGATATGACTTCTTTATATACAATTACAAAAACAATGTACTATAGCTTTTTATAATTTTCTAGTCCCCTGTTTGCAAACCCAAACTGTTTTCAACTCTCAAACTCTTCCCCATGCAATTAATTTTTCTCATGGATGAGTGGTGAAAAAATAACCAATTTGTAAAAAAACATAAAATATTTCCTCAGTTACTGAAGTATGTGGTTTTGATTTTACAGAATTACTTACAGTAATGAGGATACTGATGACATTTCACAGAATTATTCACACTTGCATGGTTTAGAGAGAAAATAGAAAGTGTGTGCCCAAAACACTCTCTTTACTAGTGGATCTCCAGTTCACACTTTCTTTCACACAGACAATCATACTTGTAATTATGGGATCTATACATGTTAATAGAAGTTGTTCTTTCTCAGAGGAAAAGCACTGTTGCCTTTAAAAGCAATTAGTTTTAGCACGGAGTAGACTGAACAAGTGAAGCCATCTGTCTGCATTTACCACCATCAAACCAAGGCAGAGCCCCTCTGGTGATTCCTGGTGGGAATCCACAGAGCTCCACTGGCAGAACCAGAGCAGATTGCTGCTTCAGCTGGAATCTGAATTCACCCTCCACTCTGTTCCTGGGCATAACCTGAAGGTAGGCATTACTCCTTCCCCAAGAAAGCTTCCTCATGGGCATCCCAGCTCACCTTCCCAGTGCTTCACCAGGCTGGGACACAGTTCTGTCTGCTCCCGTTACAGAAGTACTGTAAGTGACATGAGGGCAATTATCCACTAACATTTTATTTTTTAAGCTACTTTCAGACCAAGGACAGAACATTCATCTGTCTTAAAGTTGTGCATTTATACTGGGAAAAGTGGGAGGATCAGCATGGGAGGCAGCCAAGAAGCCCAACCAGTATAGTCTGAGTATCTGCCTGATTGAGAGGAAAGTTTTATCCTCCTTTTGGAAGATAAATTCTTCTCCATTTCCATCACATACTATAATTTTTATTTTTCTTTGATTGTGGAAGATATAATGACCTTTAAACATTCTCTTGCTCTGGAGAATAATCGGAGTTTTTTACTGTGAGAACGGGACTGTTACTATTATTGTATGCATCTCTTTGTTCAAAGGATAAAATTTATAAATAACCCATAATATCAATGGAAACCTCCAATTAACACCTCAATATGTGAATAATCCCATTTCATTTCAAATAGCAGAAAAGTTAAACTTTACATAGGTACATTTGAAAATTCATTTTCTTGAAGTTGCCAGCTGGATGAGTTTTAACATCTCTGGTAGATGCCCTGATAATAGAAAATGGGAAAATAAAATTAAAAATGCTAAAAAAGAAGGTTTTATCTCCTACTTTAGGCCTATTTTTAAATAATCCAACTTATTTAAAAAGCAAATAAAGAAACAAACAAAAAACCAGACACAACTTTCAATCTGAGGCTTTATTCTTACAATTCCTATTTTAAATGTCATTGTGAAGAACTGTAGTTTGCTTAACGTGTAGTTACACCAACACTGAATCTTTGGGATTTTCAGAAACCTTTTTATGTAATTCCTAGAAACCAAGAGTTTAATCACAAAGTGGCATCTGGAGTAAGAAGAGTCCTTCAGTAGACCTTATATTGAGCTGATACCCAGGTATAAGAGGTCATAATATGCTTTTTTTGTTTTATGGAAAAAAAATTAAAAATGAAAAATTTTCCTCTTTCTTTAATAAGACAATTTTCAATAAAGGATAAATCATGAGCCAAATTATTTGACGGATATAACTAAGGATTAAAATTTTTAATTGTGTTGTTTCAGATCACTTTAATAGACATCCAATAATGCCACAGTAAACCAAGAATGAATTTGAAGCAAAACTAGCTATAATATAATTTAAAGGAGAAATACAGACAAAAGGAAGAGGATGTTTATAGCAATAAAGTAAAGCTAGGAACTCAGGAAACTGACAAAATTTCTAGAAAAGCATAAGGACATCTATAGACAGATTTAAGGATAAAGTATATTTCAAAGAGCATGAAAAAGAAGAAATTGAAGTAAGTTGTATTGATCACACTTCTGCTTGATTAGGGGGTTCATCTTTTGACTGATAAATCAAATCTAGCTGATCAATGAGATTTGGCAAACTCTACCCTTTCATTTCAATTGCATGACAGGTTAAAGCATTCAGAAATAGATATTATGATAGAAGATGTCAAAAGAGTACTTCATTCATACCGTATGATGAACTATTTTCTATGGCATCACTAACTTTGAAAGGTTTTGACAATAGTTACAGGAGCTAGACATATTTAAATGAGGATTTCTAGAATAATAGGAAAACTTGCACTTACATAGTTCAGGAAGAATCCCTAATTAACATTAGCTAATGTTGATTTTCAATAGCTCATAGAACAGCAAATATGGAAAAAAGACTATTGGGATGATCAAACTAATTATGTCTGTCAGCTTATCATAAACCCTGAAGAAAAGTGTGGACAAACTGATAATAAGAATTTATTAATCAAGATTTAAAGGAAAGCAATGTAATTTGTGCCAGTAGGAATAAGTTTATGGAAAACAGATCTTGTCAAACCAGCTTTATACCTTCTATTGCTGAAAATAAAACCAATTATCTATGGAAAAAAAGAACAAGCAGCAAGCTGTGGATACAGACTAAGGCTGAGACCTCATATTGGTTGTAGGAAGCTGTTAACCTGATAGATGCAGGATGCCTACTTTAACAGGAGATCCCCCTGGAGAAGTCAGACCAAAGGAGCAACTCTTAAAATATGCTTTGCCTCTATTTCCCTCAACCTTTGCAGGTGAGGAAGGAGCCTGGGACTATTCTCAGTAGGTTTCTTGTAATGATTAAATTTTCAGGGGAAAAAGGGATCATTGAGAAGAGGTTTTAATAGTATGAATCCATGTACAATTTGTGGAGGTAAAGGCAGTCAGAGTATCTGTATTTGGCACTGTTTCCATCTCACAAAGGAATTCTTTATACAGACCAGAAGTTGCCGATTAAAGAGGTCACCAGGAAACAGAGAAGATTTCATGGACAAGCCACAAGAACAGCTGGCAGACTGGAAAGATGCTTGAGAATTTGAGAAGTCATTCATCGATTGTGAAATCTTAGCAAATATTTATGCTTGATTTGATAACTTATCATATATGCCTAGTGAGGAAACAGGAATTTAATAGTGGAGAATAGATGTCCTAAAGTTATGAATTAATGTAAAAGAGTTCAGGCTAAAGAAATAAAAAGACGTAATTTTACAATGACAAGAGTTATAATAATAACCACTTAGGAAGGACTATACCATTTTTTCCTTGTTTTAAAGGATATGATAACACATTTCGTTCAAAATATATTTTATCCAAAAGGAAAATAAGCCAATATAACTCTAAAGCCATAACATTTGTGTTGGAGCAGCTGATTGTGATTCAGCTCACAGGTTTGATACAGTGGCTCTTACTATCACCACAGGTTATATGCCATAAACAGCTGCACAAGTATTGCTGAGAACAATCTCTTATTTTGAGAGTCCATTAGCTGCCCAGACTTTCAGAGCTATTCTCCAGCTGGGAGGCATAAGAACTGGCTTGGGGATGAAATTCAGAGCATGCTATGGCTAATTTCTGAGGCGGAATTTCATTAAGAGACAACAACCCAGGAGCAAGGATACAATTACCCCATACCTTCAGGTGTCTCACTGAGGTATTGTACCTTTGCAGGCACTGACTATACACTGTGCTCCTGTCATCTGCCTCGGGGGAACATTTGTCAGAGCTAACTTAATTATTCCACTGATAGCTTAGAAAGCAAGACATCTAACTTTCTGTGCTCTGAACTACACCAGATGTAGGTGCCTACAGTAGGGACATGAATATCTTCCATTGTGGGCAGCTATAAGCACCAAGTGAAAACAAAAAGGAATAAAGAGGTGTGTCACCACAGCATGTCAAAGGAGCATAGAGAAGCACTGTGCCCAACTCACTCTGGAAGTCAACCATGAGGAGATATGTAAAAGCACAAATGGAACTAAAATTGTAAACACCTTTGGCTTACATAGGGATTTAAGCAAGAATGCACAGCTTGTCCTTATGGATTTCTGCAGCCAAAGAACCTCACTTCTCTCCAAACCCCAAATTTAGGACTAGGACTACAGTGTAGGTCTCAGACATGGCTGCATTTCTAGCCACAACTGTTTTATGCCTTATGTACCCTTGGGCAGTTTAGAGCTGTTAGTATCTCTCAGGAGAGCTGAGGAATGCTATCTATATCTATATCTATATTTATATCATCTATATCTATATCTATATCTATATCTATATCTATATCTATATCTCTATAGCTATATCTATATCATCTATATCTATATCTATATCTATATCTATATCTAACTTTATCCTATTCCTCTGAATGAGAGCCTTTTAAACTACCCCTAAATATGGAAAAGACAAAAAGTAAGGGAAGTCTTTTAGTCCTGTTGAGGAGAGAAAAACACAGTCAAGACATACTCCTAAGCTTACATATCTAAACAGCTTCTCTAGTTTTGTTAGGCAAATAAAAGTTTTATTCTTTTGATGTGCATAGGTAATTCCCCTGGTGCTAATGAGAATTATGTGCACAATTCAACAGAATAAGCCCTATAATTTAAGGGATATTTGGAGGGGGACTTCAAAGAAGACATTAAATACTTGATAAGAAGTGATAAGAAGTCTGTGAAAAGTTTGAATATTTGAATAGCAATCAATTTTTAAAATTATCTTGAATTTTCTAATATGTGTCAACAGTTCTCCTCTACAGAAGTCCAATACATGTATGTTCAATCAAACTTTAGTAATATAAAATGACAAAAAGTAAGAACATGAGTGTATTCCAGAGTTACTGAAGTATGGCCATAAAAAGAAGTGATTAGGTTTTATTTTTTGGTAGAAAACTGTAAAAGACAAAAAATGTGAGGTTTTAATCTCAATCTTCTTTGATGTAGAAGGAATTCTTAAGCCCTAGGTGAACCAAAAAGAAAGAAAACAAGTCAGACAGACAGATAAACAGAGTAGATTTTACTTTTCCGTTGCTTTTCTTCTTTCTCCTTTTAAGTATAGAATTTTGACTTATTGAGGACTCAGTCATATATGTGCAATGATTACACCACTAGAATTTTCAAAACTTGGACTGCAAATGAGAGCAAAACCTGAGCAAAAGCACCATGGTCTCCCCTTTCTGGCTGCAGCAATGGTTCATGATGGGATAATAAAGAACACCATGAAACAGAGCCACTGCGTGCCTCGCATCCAAGCTGTAGGGTTAATTCTTCATTAATACTGCTAGCATCTGCTTGGACCTGCTTGGTGGGTGCACCAGAACCATGCGAACTGACAAGCCTTGTAACAATCTGAGGAGGGGAATTCACCATTTCTGGGAATTTGGAGCACAGCAGTTTGCATCTGTCTCATTGTCTACAATCTCCTAATCATCAGTAGAACAATCCTGGAGAGAAATCAATCTCATCCTAAAGTAAAGGTCTACAACAGAACAGATTAATTGGTAATTAAATTTGTCCACTATATTTTGTTAAGTGCAGAGAGTAGAATCTAAATAGCCTATACAAGTGTCTGAAGGTAGATGAGGAGACTCCCATCCCCAGTTTATCAGTTGATGTAGAAGCTGGTCTGACCTCCAGTGATGGAGACTGTAGCAATCACTTTATTCAATGTATTCCTGCATTCATTATAATCTTAAAAGCATTTTTTAATTACAAGCTGTAAATTAAGTGAAATATTTTAATGCAGTCTGTCACACAGAAATGGATGAGAATAATTTTTCTATTTCGAATCTTTTTTTACACACTTGAAGAAAGGCACATCTCATTTTGCTTTTGCCTTCTCCAGGTTAAACAAACCCGGTATTCTTGGTACTTCCCTGCACGTCATGCATTCTACATCTGTGCTCATCCCAAACAATATCTATTTGAGAGAATATTTTTTGCAGAAGCATCTAAGGATGGCTGTAATATTCCAGCTGAGACCTTATCACAGTAATGTAGACATCAGAGAAAATCTACTTCAAATATCATAGGCACAAATTTTCTGCATGGAAATTGCTTTTATCCCTCTCTCCACTCCCCCTCTGCTCACTTCCCCCAACAGCAAAAAGGTTACTCATCCTTGTTCTCTTTGTAAATCAGGTCATTTTGCAGGTATTTTTTCAGTCAATAGCCTATCCTGCTTATTCCTGCCTGTATGCAATAGCTTGCACTAGAAATATAGCATGATTTTCCTGATACCATCTAAAATCTGACAAGATTTCTTCGAATTTCATGATAATAATTGCAACCTTCTTGCCTTGGTGGCCTTTCATACTTTATGAGCATACCTTCTGTTCACTTCTTGAAGTCATTCATACAAATATTTTACAGTTTTATATCCTGCAAAGACCTTTTGCAGAATGGAAACTGCTGAGCTTTCCATTTACCTGTGGTATTTTTATCTAAACCATAGTCTTCCATATTTCTTCCAGGAAAGGCACACAAACCTGTGTTGAAAACCTTACTGGAACTGCAATTTGACATGTGATGTTCCTCCTATATCCATTTGACCTTTACATTTTGTAGGAGGAAATGAAGGTACTTGGGCATGATTCATTCCAGAGACACAAAGATTGGTGGTTATTCATTCCTCTGCTTTACTCAGTGTGTTCACAGTTTTCTTGCTTATTGGCTCCATGTTTTTTTAAGCAGCGGGAGTTAGGATATCTGCAATTTTCAAGAACCTCCTAAAAAGATATGCACCACTTTTGCCTTTTGCTATTTTTTTCATATCCATCTGTCATAACTTCTCAGATGCAACCAAACATGGAGCTTTTATTTATGAAGTCTTTCAGTGCTCTGAGAAAAAAAAAAAAAAAAAAATCAGATGAAGGCGGTTTGAAAACATCTGATTAAGTCAAGTATCAATTTGTTCCTTGCTATACCAGGCTGAAATCTTGATCCTTCACGCCTGATATTAACTATGATAGCAAATGAGCTTTTTAGCGAGAGTGGAAAAAGTCATTAAGCGTTCAGAAATTTTCAGCATCATATGCCAATCACTTTCAATCTCTGCAGGAGCAGACTAATGGTCTCTCTTTTTTTCATCCTACTTCTGGAGTACTTACTTGTAACTGGTTTCTCTTCCAACTCATTTTCTCCACGGTTTTCTTTTTCTGACTTTGTTTGTCTAACTCAAAGTTTAATTGTAGTGCTGCAATTCTGCACCCATTCTCAGTACTTTGATCTGGGGTCTGTTTTCTATGCTGTTCACTTTGTGATTAAAATGACAACAAGATTACAGCTTCTCAGCTCAGTGCCCTTGATATTCTTGTAAATTACTAATCTCTTTTACACCTTATCCTAATACAAACCATTTGAAAAATTCTTTCCCCCAGTTCTCTGATTTCGTTGGAGTCTGGAGTCTGCCTTTCTGAAAGCTGTTGTTTTCATTTAGGCCTTTTTCGTGCACTGTGTTAGGGTCGTGAAGTTACAATGCTATGTTCACCCATACCCAAATCATCTTTTAATCTGATGGCCTCAGAATTCTTTCCTCTTGGTTAAAATAATATGTAGATTTTCTCCACTATGAGTGCCTTACAGCTTTGTTGCTAATTGGAAGAACTTGAAGGGCAGTCAATGTCTAGCTATGTCCCTGTTTGTCTGTTATTAAACATTTCCACTGATGAGTACTCTTTTAAGGGTTTTGAAGGATCATAATCACATTACCTACTCTGGTTTACACTAGCAGGAAATATTTCTGTTCGAGATTATTAAGTGGCTAATTCTTTATTTTGTGACACTCTGTCACTTGAACATCTTTTATTTCAATTTTTTTCTGTTTCCATTTTAGGGCCAGATATGAGCCTCAGCTACGGCTGAGAATTCAGTCTTTTGGAATAACCATCCCTGTAGCTCTCATATCCCTTCACAATACACTTGTTTCTACCCAATTCTTTTGTCTTGCCTGTGTTGCCATCTTTCCTCTATTTGTTCAGCACAGTGAACCTGTGTCTGTTTGTGTGTGTGTACATGTCCAGTCCTGCACTTACTTGAATATTGAGAGTGATTTTGCACTAGGAGGCTAATCAATAACAGGCAAAAGAGTGTTTGATTTCTAGAATTAGAAGTGTCAACTAAGCTGCCTATAATATGAGGATTTAAAAACCTTTGGGAACAACAGGCAGATCCATGAGAACAGTGTAGTGACGGCAGCAACCTCAAAAATACTTCAAATATTCCCTTTTATGGGAATAATGAAAAAGTTATCTTAGCGATATATAGAGCCAATTTCATAACCCCCCATAGATTAATAATCTGTTCAACATTCAATTTTAAAAAGCATTTGATTTTGCTTTTTCCTTACCATATATGTCTTTAGTTATGTCTTTCCTTTTTTTTAGAGGTTTTAGAATTGGAAAGAGACAGTTTGATTTACTTTGGCTCATGTTTCCTATAACTCTGCATTTAAGCATCTTATCTATGAAAGATAAATAAAAAGAAAGCATGTCAAGGATGCAAAGGACTGAGAAAAATGTAATGTTTTTCTATCCTGGAATTAGAGTACCTAGGAATAATAATTTCAATCTGCATTAAAAGCAAAGTATAATTTTTAATTCTCTGTGCCCTTAAAATCATGATTCAATGAGGCTTTTAAACACCTGCTCTACTTCAAAGTATGCTAAAAATTGCTTTATTGGATCAGGTCCTAATTTGCTCAAAAACATAAATGGACCTTATCAAAAGTCAACAAGCTTGTGCTTTGTGGCTTACTTTCAAGTTATTTCATTTGAAGCACAGGATCCAATTAATTCCAATAGAGCTGTTTTACAGATATTAAATTTACATATTAAGTACTAAATTGAGGCCAAATTGAGGAATACGGATAGTCTAAAGGCCTTTGGTTCTATAGCTGCCTTCAGTGCAAAGCTGTATTTGTGGAATAGTTTCCTATTATTAGACAATTTTATAAATTATATAGATTCAATTCTCTTCACCTAACATTTAGTTCATAAATACATGCATCTTTCTTAAACTGCTAGCAGACAGTCATTGAATGATTTTCAAATATAAATAATAAATATGTTAATGTAAATAAATGGTAATTTTTATACGCTGGACATACTACGTATTGAATTCCTCAGAATTAATTTTTCGAATACTTTAGCTGCATCTTGTTAAGACGAAGTTTGGTTCTGATTTACAGGATCACTGTGGAGTTCCTTATTAAACTGTCACTCAGAGAGTGTAAGAGTGGAAAACCCATTACTGTGTTAATTAGGTCTGTGGTAGTTTTCAGGCTGGTGGCGACAGCTGCCCGCATGTGGCCGAGCATTTACATTGTGCTAGCGGCAACACTACCTCTGCTGTGGTGGAAGACTTTTCACAGCCATGACAAAAGGGAAAAGGATGCTGCTTTTCCCCTTAGAGGCCAGTATCACAATTCAGGAAACAGCTTCAAAGGTTAGATTTATCTTCTTGCAAAACATTTGCAATGACAAAACATGCTGCATATGCATTGCACTTTGCTCTTTTTTAATTTATTTCTTACCTAAATGCAGCTGCCTTGCACAAACACCCAGTTACATTCAACTAGGTAGAAATGATACCAAGAAAAAATTTGATTAATGAGTACTAGGGGACGATATTGTTCAAGTATGTTGTGCTTCTTGCATGACTACAGGATTTCAGGAAATTATTCCATGATAAATTAGGTGTTTGTGCTTCTGGACTATACCATGAGGGGGCAGGTGATAGGTAGCACCCTACATCTCTTAGTATGTTTCAGCTGTTAATTATTTTCAGTCTCAGAAAAGGGGGTGAGACAGAACATCCTAACGTGCCTTTGTGACATGGAGACTAGTCAAATTTTCAACAGTGTTCATGAAAGCAATGTCCCGGGACTGTCAATCAGCCTCAGGCTGCAATACACCCAGCTGTCACAGGGATGGTAACTAAGGCACAATATTCACAAGTTTACCTGCTCCAGAGCAAACTCATGGAGGCGCACTTACCTCTGGTAAAAGCATAGTAGGAAACGCCACCTCCATTGATAGGAACGTGTTTAGAAAGCTTAATGAACTCCTTTAGATTGCCTTGAATTTGCTCAAAACTGATATCAATTAGTAGCTAATACTTCTCATAAACCCTAAAACTCCACATCACTAGTAAGCATTCACTCATTCATGTGGTGAGCATGCTAAGTCACATTTAAAAAGTGGAATAATCTTTGTCAAGCCAGTACAGCATTTCTTCAAGAGTAGCTCAAAACTAAATACCATGAGTTCAGGCCCATCAAAAGCAATAATATTGCCTGCTGAACCTAAGCGATTTTTTCCTTTCTTCTACTTTCAAAAGGAAAGCACTCCCTCTTTTTGCTCCCATAGTGTGCCGGGAGATGCTGCTCAGCAGTGTGGCAAGCAGATATGGTACACAAACTGAATCATTCATTTAGTGAGTGTTCCTGGGCTGACACTTATACCTATACTTGGGCAGCATGATAAGTGACTATTCCCACACACGCTGCTGTTTCTGTGCGTTAAAAAATAAACCAGTCCAAACAAGAGTCTGCTGTGCATCCATTGAAGTCAGTGAACAGTCTCTCCCTGCCCTTTGTGCCAGCATCTCATGCTGTGCCCTGCTGAGAAAAATGACCAAATGAATTTCTCCCCATCTCTGACTTTGATGACTCCCTGATGTTACTTTCACCAGGTTTCCGCTTCAATCTCATTTCCTTCTACATACCTTACCTCATTGTAATTTCTGTCACATTTTTAAATTCACCATTTAATACTGAAAATTATGTAGAATTTTTGATATTTAAGGGATCATAGACTACTCAAAAGATATAAGCCAAATCTGCCAGTCAGAATACAGGCCACAATTAGTGTGGAATCAAGACTCTTCCCATGCATATAAATGATTCCCTTTCCCAAAGTCTTAGAGAACAGGTGGATGAGACTTTAGTATCATAAAGTTCTGATGATTAAAACAAGAAGCAGTATTTAGCACAGGAAAAAAATTTCTGTTCTTCAGTTTTTTGGTCTGAGCTCATGAACTTGCTTTCAGTCAAACGACAGAATCCAGAGCCATTTTTCTGGAAAAATAAAGTCGTGGTCAGCTAGTAAATGACGTATTTCAGCCAGATTATTTACAAGACTGAAAAAAATGTTAGCTATATTTGTCTGGATGCTTTGTGATCACTGAAGGGGATGTATGACTGAACTACTAAATTCAAAGCAAGGACAACTCAAATACGAGAGAGAAATCAGGAAGTTACATCAAGATTAACTGCTCAGTGTTCATATGGTGGAAGAATGTAATGATAGGTTAAGATTTTTCCTCTCTGAATTAAGGAGTCTTTGCTCATGGAACTCACATACTATTTTCCTTCCATCATAACCTCCTTTGAAGATCTCTACTGGTCAAAGGTTAAAAAAGTAGTAGTAATCCACATTAGAACAAGGAAATCAGAAACTTGTCCTTTTGCTAAAAAAAGACAGTTTACATTAGTAGCTTTCCTTGATTTACCTTTTGATGATACAGGTAAGACCTTCCAGACAGACAGTGGATGAAGAATAACACTTTATATCCATCCCCAATAAAGGAAAGATACCAAGAAATTGGATTTTCAAAGGAAGGCACAAGAAATCAGGAGCCACTGTGAACGTTTCAGGTTTTCTGCTGGTTTTATCAAATTAATTTTAATGTCTGTTATAAAAGAGAAATAAAACATGAAATCATGATCATTTTCTTTGACTGTGTTGTCAGAAGTAGTGTCTGTCCTGCCAAGAAGAGTTTGGATTTTTTTTAACACCTTCTTATCTCAAAACTTGTTTGGAAAACAAGTTCTCAGAAGTAGCAACATGTGATTTCATGTGGGGTGAAAACCAGTAAGCGTATAGTACATGAGCTTAATTTTACAATTATGGATCTATACCAGGGCTGCTCAGCTTATTTTTTATATGCAGTGGATGTGGTGGTTTAGTTTGTATCTTTTACTTTTTTGTGAGATAAGAATTAGAAGAAGGGCAAAGCAGGCTCAAAACTTTAAAGAATACAAAGAAGTTTATTACTAACAGAATTAAAGGTAATAAAAAGAATGATAATGATAAAATTAAAACAAACCCTCTCTTTCTCTCTAGCACCTCTCCTTAATAATTTCCATACTCGCACAAAGGATAACACATGATTGCAGGTCAGAATTGCAGTTCTTAAGTCTCATTCATATTTGAAAGAAAAAGAGGTTTCTTCTGCTTCAATGTGGTACTTCAAACTGCCACAGCAATCAAACCCACCCGGAAATCTGCTGCCGTGAAATATATTTCTCTCATGAATTCTGCAGTCTTCCCACAACTGCTATCAT